>CM063595.1:4775447-4950447 GCA_032356905.1 Salix exigua | reverse complement strand
TGATTTGTCACCGTGTGCCGAAATATTTGTTTGTGGTGAATTCCAAGCTGCACGACACCTGAATTTCTTTTTATGTAATGGTGCTCTGGAAATTCATATTCATAGAGAGAGAGAGAGAGAGAGAGATGATTATTTGCACTGCTTGTTCTACAGAAA
The DNA here is from genome assembly GCA_032356905.1 of Salix exigua. NCBI lineage: Eukaryota > Viridiplantae > Streptophyta > Magnoliopsida > Malpighiales > Salicaceae > Salix > Salix exigua. Next base: position 4,950,291 of record CM063595.1, on the reverse strand, counting down.
TTGAAGAAGAAAGAAGAAGGAAACGCACTAGGGGTTAAGGAAGAAGAACTGAGATCCCTTGAAAGTCTGCATAATTAAGAGGATTCTTCTTATAACTCAAGATCTTCATAAAATAGACACCGAGCTATCTCAGAATCTAGACATAAACATGCCTAGAAAACAAACATTATATTTAAATTTATAAATAAAAAGATAAACATCGAAACGATATTATAAGAGGCTGGAAAGAAAAGAGAAAAGGAGATACCTTGAAAGATAAATTTATAATTATATTTAATCACAAGGGGGGTTACGTACTTGGAGCTGCTGCAGAACTCAAAGAGCTTGCCACGGTTGGAGAAGATGATGAGCGCCACCTCTGCATCGCAAAGAACTGACAGCTCATAAGCTTTCTTCAGCAACCCGTTCCTCCTCTTGGCAAATGTTACTTGTCGATTTATCTTGTTCTCTATCCTCTTCAGCTCTACCTTCCCCCTTCCCATCTTTCTTTTTCTATTTTTTTTTATTTTTCCTCTGGTATTTTTTATGATAAAATACCAAATATAGATAATCTGGATCTTGTTTATCTTGCTTCCTCTCCTTCTTTAGGGCAACGATGATTTCCTTACTCTTATTTGAGGAGGAGGCCCGTAGCCTGGTGTTGCTACAGTGAAACTGTACTTTTACTGAAATAGACAGGAGAGAGAGTGAAATTAGCCTGTGGGGAGGGGCACTTGTCTTTTTATTAGATTTTCTTGGATTTTTTTTATTATTTTTCAACTTTTCAGCATCGCTTGATTAAATTTAAAATTATTATATTTGACAACGTTGTTGGTGGTATTTTAAAAAAATATTTATTATTTTAAAATATATCAAAATAATCTTTCATTGTTTTATATAACAGCATAATTCAAAACTAGAAAAGAATAATAAAAATGCCACTTTTTCTTGAAAAAGAAAAACAATTAAGAATAATAATCTCAGCATTGCTATTTAAGCATCAATTCTTTAAATTTATCTTCCTCTGCTGAACTGCTTTTCTAACCCCTTTAGATTATTTCCATTATTTTGCTGCAAACTGACTCCACATGCTCACCCACAGTATATACCTTTTAGCATCCACTACAGTGAGCGGTTGCTACGTGTCGACGTTAGAGCAATGAAGAACCCTTTATTAATTGTTTTTTCATTGACGGATTTATATTTTTTTATGAAAGTATATTTTATAAAGGATTTGTATTTTTTTTATGAAAGTATATTTTATAAAGGATTTATATTTTTTTTGAAAATAGTTTTTAATTATTAACTTAAAGAATCATTTGTAAAATCAAGGATCGTCACAGTATAGAAAGTTTTGTATATTGCAGGTGGTATTTTCTGAGTAAAAATCCACTATAGTCTTAAAAGTAAATTTTAAGTAAAACATTCAAATAAGGACAAAATATCCTTTATATGGTTGAAGAATTGTCAATAATAAATGTGATAAATTTATATAAATATATACTGAAAATCTTAAAAAATATATAATTTTTATGTTGATTAAATATTCATGTTTTTTTATATTATTCATATATTAATAGTAAAATAAGTCCAAGTACCCATAAAAAATATAATATAAAAATAAAAGAAGTAGGAAGGGCCTAGCCTAGGTGGCCCAACAGGTTTAAGGCTGTGTTTGTTTCTCGAAAAGTAAATTCCGGGAAACCACTTTCCAAATTTTCATGTGTTTGTTTGTATTTCAGAAAGTTGGTCAACGTAAAACACTTTCCGGTCAACGTAAAACACTTTCCAGTCAAAGAAGAATTTGACTTGGTTTTCAGGAAAGTGTTTTCTGAAAAATTTGGGCGGAAAACACTTTCCGGAAGTTGTGAAAAATTTAGAAATATCATTATTTGTTGATTATATCAAATTTGATCCTCAAACTTTTGATTGCTATATATAATTTGTTTTGAATATTTATTTTTCAATTCCATCTCTTAAAATTTAATTTTTATATTAATTTTGGTCCTTATTTTTATAATTGCTATTTGCTTTTTTCTTATCATTTTTTTATTGAAATTTTTTATCTATCAAATTTGGTCCTCATTTTTTTATTGTTACCTATTTTATTTGAAATAATTTATGAAATGTTAATTATTATTATTTTAATTTATTCACCTTTCATTTTTTTTAAATTTTTTTAGATTTGATCTTTATTATTTTGATCTTTATTTATTTTATTTGAGATAATTTATGAAATTATATTTTTTTTTCAATTTCATTCTCATTCAACTTTTTAATTTGTAAGATTTGTTCCTCATTATTTAAATAAACTTGAAAAAAAAATTAATTTATTAATAAATTATTTTTCAGTTAATTTTCCATAACACAAACAAACACTGAAAAGTGTTTTCCAGTTTATTTTCCATAACACTGCCAAATATCGAAATTCACTTTCCAGGAATTCACTTTTCCCGGAATTCACTTTCCAAAAGAAAACCACTTTCCAGCAAACAAACGGGGCCTAAGTCTTCAACCCTGTTCGTGATCCCCTTGTTTTTTTTTTAAGAAAAAAAATAATAGACAACATGTTATTTGTTGCCCGAGTTACAACCACCATAAAAATATCTGAAATTTTCGGCTTGCAAAACTATTTTTCAATTATTTTCTGTCCAAAAACATTTTTTAAAAAAACCTTCTAAATGTGTAAATAAACTCATTAATGATATTAAATACCCCAAAAAAGGTTGACTTAAATTAACACTATTTTTTTATTAACAAATCTATCATCCCAGGCAAGTTGAAAGCCATAAAACATCATAGCAAAAATTTTCTTATCATATTTTTATGGCTACAAAAGATGTTAATCAACTATTTTATCTTTTCTCATTGCTTTCAGGTGACTTTTGTTAAGGAATCATCTTACCTAAAAGCTTAAGCTTACAGGTGAGACTCCAAAATATAATTATATTATACTCTAACACATTTTTTCAAGTGAAAGACCTTTGGGTTTTAAACTTACACAGATCCACATTACTTTGTGCTTGATTTTTTTTATCAAATAGAATAGGGGGTGAGATTCGAACTAGTGAATGTTGGGTCAACAAGGCTCTGATACCATGTTAATGAATAATTTCACCTAAAAGCTTAAGCCTATAGGCGAGGCCCCATAATATAATTATATTATACTCTAACAACTTTCTCATCCTCCTCTCTAGAATGCAAACAAAATTAACTTTCAAAATAAAACTAAAAATACAGGAAGTATATATAGAGAAAGATGAAGAAAAGCATGATGGTGAAAAATAATTTTAAATTGGACATGGAGTTTTTTGTCTCACTTTGGTTCCTTGTTTATTTTTAACAATTTCTGAAAAATAATCATTGATTTAGAAATAGAAAGGTGAGACTAGAAGAGAAAAATCGAGAATGAAAAAGGTATTGCTATGGTGTCTTGCATGGACATTTTAGTATATTACATGGTATTTTAGTATATTATTTAATTTAATTTTTACTTGGTCTATTTTATCTTCTAATTTTTAGATTATCTAAAATCTTATATAAATTACAAGCTCTTAATGAAATTATGATTAACTAATGATTGAAAATAAAAAATAAGTTTTCTCAACATATACGATAGATGTGCCAAGGAAAAGACAAAATAAGTTCGGCATTTCCAAAGTTTATTACATTAAAGGGTTTCGCGATTGTTTATCGTCAATAAAAGACACAAAATGCTCAAGTACTGTGTCACGTGTTAGGGAGATCGAGCATTATTTCGATGGAGTCTGGGTCGTATAAGCTAAAGGAGGAGCTAGGAAGAGTCAAATGTCGTCGAGTCGAGACATGTTGTACACTTTTGTTTTATAAGGTGTTTGGAATTTTCGTTTCATTTTTTTTTATTTTATACTTTAAATTTAAAAAAATGATATTTTAAAATCAATTTCATGTATAATTTTAAAAAATAAAAAATAATATTCTAATATATTTTTGAATAAATACACTTTCAAAAACAAACTGGATGATGGCAAATCACAAAATCAGAGATGAATCCATGATTACATGCATGCTGGATGTATTTAGCTTACCGAATTCTTAAGTTTTCATGGGGTCAACTTTTTGAAATAGAGCACAAAAATAGAATTTTACCTGATTTTATATTGTCAGCAAGCAAGTAAACTACATGGGGGGGGGGGCGCATTTCTACTGCAAGAAAACAAGATCACCAGATCTGAATTGGAGACAATTAAGCTAGGGTTTCCATTTCCGTTCTCCCATTTCACATTATACATTAAGATACAAAAGTGTTTATGAAAAAATTAAAAAAAATATTTTTATTTTAAATTAAAAAAAAATAGTATTTTTAGATCATTTTGATGTGCTGATATCAAAAATGATTTTAAAAGAATAAAAAACATCATTTTAATGCATTTCTAAACAATAAACATTTTCAAAAGCTACCGCAATTACATTCCAAAACAGTCACTAAATATGCCAAGGACAAATTGAATTAATTTTCTCTCTCTAAATTATAGCCTAGAGATAAATATTTTTAATTACGTAAACTTGATGACTTTTAAAGAAGATACTCCTCTTCATGTGATCCCAGAATTATCGATACAATCTTTTCTTGAAAAGCTTACCCTTCTCGCATCAAAATTTATCCCATCGATCATTTTATATTTCATGTCCATCTCTGAACTTGCTAAATTTACCTGACTACACTAGACTTCTTCTATGCACTATATATGGACCACTTGGAAAATCCATTCTCTACGTCATCCAGATCGAAAAAGAACCTAAACAATGAGCAACGAAGGGTTATATTCGAGTTCTTGCAAAAGCAAAGTCAGGAAGGAAAAGTAATTAGAGTCCCTGAATACGTTACTGCCAGCATATATATATATATTTTCAGTATGAACACGGAATGCCCGTCAAATCTATCTGCCGGTTGAATAGCTGATGCATGCATCGTCTTGAAAACCAGGAAGAGTGGACGCAAACGGATTGAAATTGGTTTTAATTTGGTATCTGAAATTCCATGGCGTCGTGGATCAGATATACGCGCGCTCTCTCTCTTAAAAGCCTTGGCTGTGCCAAGATCAACTCTATATATATAGACGGATCAAAGAAGCCACATCTAACAGAGGCAATGAAAAGACAAGTTACAGCTTTGCCCATCCATGCATGCCTGATCCTTGTAGTCTGAGCAGCACGCTTGTGTTCTGCGACATATTTGATTTTGTTTTCATTGATGAAAAGTGGTTTCACATCAGAAACCACTGCATAAAGATATTGTCTCCTCGATCCCTCATGGAATTGAGCCTTTTGTGAACTGGCAAAAGGAAAAGTTTCATTGTCGAGATCATGTTTCTAGCTAGCTGCTGTGGCACGCCATCGATATGATCCAATGTGCAATGAAGAATTTTTCGCTGAACTTGTGTTTGCAACTCTGATAAGGTTTCCACCATGTTTTTCGGGCAACAGAATTGAGTATTTTAGCTAAACAATATTCTGTATTTTGTGCAATGCTAAACTTGTAGACGTACTGGATGTTTTTTCTTACTCTTCCATGCATTATTCAATATTATTATTATTATTATTATGAATAAGTTTAGAATATAACAGAGAGTGAAAAGGTAAATTAAGGTATTTGAATTGAACATTTAATTAGGATATAAAAATCTAAGGATGTTTTCAGTAATAGAAAATGTTTTTCTTATTCTTTTTTCTTCTCTGTTTTCTTCTCTTATTTGAGTTTTTCTTTTCCAATACAAAGATAGAACATGAAATCTTTCACCAAAAAATAAGAAATACATCAAAACCACATCCTAGTATAGCCATATTAATATTTTGTATTTATGATCTTATTTTCATTTCATTGAAATTAAAAAATAATTATGAAAAAATGATGTAGTTAAAAAAATACTTATATTAGATTTATAATTAAAAAAAATTAAATATAAAATTACGAATTTTAATATTTTACATTGTTAAAAAGTGTTTGTATAAAAAAATGATTTTTTTATTTGAAAAGCAGTGAAATATTTTTATTAAAAACTATCAAAAACCTCTGAAATATATTAAAAACTTATTTTTTAGATGTAGAAACATTGTATTTGAATAGACTTTATGTCTAAACAACACTTAAAATGAAAGGAATATTACCAGTGTTTTCATTGTAGATTGATTATATATACTATTTAGATCTCACAAAGGCAGGCACACAACTTGATTAATATTGATATGTATTTTTGTTGTTTCTATTTCAAAATTAGTACATCAAGAATATGAAATGTGGCCCATTTTATTTACTCTAAAATGAGAAATTACAGAGTAAATTTCACATATTACACAAAATTACAATAATAAACATCAGATCAGTTTGGTTGAAGTTTTTTTAAAAAATAATTAATACTTAAAAATATATTAAAATAATATTTTTAAAATTTAAAATAAAAATAAATAAATGTATTTTTATATATAAAAAAAACTCAGTATAAAACAGGCGTGATATGTGTATCAATAATATTCATCTGACAAGTGACAACGTATGTATAAGTGCTTTGTTTGTTGAAGTCGTCTATTAGTGATGTGATGGATGAGACACCATGTGACATGCGTACGTAGCTATGAGCTAGTCAATAAGGACTGCTTTTCATTTTCTGTAGGACCTAATAATTACTCCATTGGCGCACCACTTCTCTTAGGATTGTCGCGATCAAGTGCGGGGTTCAACGCAAACGCGTGTCGACTTGTGGTTAGCCAAGAAAACTACTTTTGCTCTACTTTCGATTTGTTTGTTCCGTAACAGAGTTTTTCCGTACGCATTTTGTCTTTACAGGCATAATTATTTCAAAATTATTACATTTGGAGTCATTTTAAAGTAGGGCATCAAAGTGTAAAACACTTAAGAATTTCATTACTAATCTAGATTTTGATTTCAAAATTCATTTCTATCCACCAACCTTATCTTTCAACCTTTACGATCCCTGCAATTTTTTTAACAAAAAAAGCGAAAATTGTTGATTGTCATCACACTAACAAAAAATAATTTATGGTTAATAAGATTTATTATTTATGAAGACTTTGATATTATTATTTTGACTTTGATATTATTATTTTGAGCTTTCATATTTTCTAAAAAAAATTATTTAAGTCGAGGAAAATAATTTTAACATGATTTTATCTGTAATCTTAGACTAATTCTTTTTTTATTTTTAGCTTCACAAATTAATTATTTTAATATTATATAGATGTTCTTTATATGTTTTTGGGAAAAAAATGATTGAGAAATAAGTTTTATATATATATCAATTAAAATTAATATTTTATTCATGCAATGTTTTACGTCAACGTATAAAATCATTGAAAAACGTTTTAAAATATTAGTTTATATTAAAAAAAAACTGTTTAAAAACACTTCACCGACAAGACATAATAAATGTCACCGGTAATATTTTGTTTGACAAGGGGTTTTGTTGTCAGTGGACAAAAACCTTCATTTTATGTATGAAGAGAATGCGTCCAAATCCAATTGAAGCTCCCCCGATCCCGCCAGTGATCGGTCGATGGACGTGACAGAGAGTTTGAAAGCTTCAATTTAATGTCCACGTAAATATGTCCCAACTTAATTTGAACCTGCTTGTCGTAAGTTATTTATCGAATCGAGGAAGTCCTGGCCGGGATCAAATGACCCTGCCTCGGGCTGGGCCCAAGCTACATCCGGACCACCATAAACAAAATATATTTTGCTTAAAATTGGGGCTCTAAAAAATAAAGTAAACATGTGATAAAAGGACTCCATCAAGTCACGGGACAAAATGAAATACAGGCCCGTAGGAGATGAGGTTAAGATCCAATTATTCTTATCATCGACAGACCAAAACCAGCTAGCTCACTAATCAGCAGCTGAATGTGCTTCTCGTTGAATCTTGACCTCCCGATCTCTATCAACAACCTCTTATAGCCCTTTTCAGTTAAGGCATAGTTCGCCTTCAGCTTAATTTGATTCCTCGAGATGAAGTCGATAGCAAGAGCTTAATTTGACTCCAGAACCAGTTTTGTACTTCCCAAAGTTCCAGGCCAGCTCTTATCACCAGCTTGTAATTCAGCCTTACCTGAAAAGTCAGCGTTGAATTTGTATCTAGTATCATAGGCTGAGCTAACTGTGAAGTTGTCATCTGGTCATTATTATTATTCTTATTTTCCTGTTTTTCTTAATTAGCCTGAAAAGGAGATGATACGATAGCTACTCTTTAAGTTTTCTTACAAAATCCATTTCGGCCGTTATTGAATTCAATAGTTCGTGATTTTCCTCTTTCTTTGGACATTTGTCTCCCGTTCTTTAAACTCTTTCTTTGCCCCCTTATAATTGAATCCTGGGCTCCTATCTCCGGCTGGATTATTGCTGACGCCGGCCAATGGTTTCAAGGTGAGTTGTCAAAACTATAAATGATGGATGTTTTTCTTTCTTTTTACATGTATTTTGTCCGGTGCTTGAAATTGTGAATATGTTCCGTCCACCCCAACACACACTACTCCATCATGGCTTCCATTTTGAGACACGCCGCGACGGAGTCGTCGAACATTACTAGGATGGGAAGTACAAAAAAACCTTAATTCCTATCCGTTTCTGCACACGATGAGTTTGGTCGAAACCTTTCGATATCATTTGCATAACGTTCCCAAGTATATGATGCTATTTCATGTGCACGAGATATATTGGTAACCTATTTTTTCAAGAAATTATTTGGTGGTTGCGGGTACTTCTCTTATTTTCGTATATTGTTCAGTCAGGGGAGGGACCTCACTGAACAATATCGATATCAACTAGCTAGGATTGTTTGGTGAGGTTGATTTGCCTGTAGCTGTACATCCATATGAAATATCTAATGTCTTCGCAGAAGACAGGAGGAACTAAACCAATTAAAGCAATCGTGTCTCTGGAAAATCAATTTCTTATAGATGAGCTGAGACACGATTAGCATGGTGTCATTTAGGGATAAGGATAAGATGCATCCGATTGTTGAAGTGACTAGAAGAATCACAAGAGATGACATGATCTATGATGATGGCTGTAAAAAACATAAATCTTCTTTATGGTCTTATAGGTAGTGCACTCACTATGTGTTGCTAGCATGGCCACGTTTATGTTCTTGAGGATGAAAAGGTTTTTTTCTTCTTTATCAGAATTTCCCTCTCTTTAATTTCTATCGGGTAGTTAAGTTGCACGATGAGACCATCATCTGATGAGAAAAGGAACTTGGAATCCGCCCGTCATGTAGTACAATTCAAGCTCATCCTCGCGTGCCCACATGGCGGAATCATCATCTTATCTTCTCTATCCTCTAAAAAATTAAAAGTGAGTTCAACTGTATGAGGTTGCAAGCCATTAATGTGACTCCTACCCACTGTCCGGGTGAGCTGAGAACACTTCTAACAGTCTTGTCCATCTTGTCACCACAAGGTCTCAGCTCATCTATAAGAACTAGGCTAGGCCATGGGGTCCTCTGGCTGGGCCATTGCCTCTTGATTCAGGATTTTTTATGGGCTAAAATGAGCCTCAATTTGACCAGGTAGGGAGCCAGTGAGGGTTCAGCAGTTGAACAAAAACTTTAATAACCTATCGTTTCCGATCAAACTAAGAAGCCCACAAGCTTTTATAGCGTCCTTTTGTTCATTCGAGTAAATTGCAAGTGAAGGGGGTGCGAGAGCTTTAATGTAGAGGGCTAGAGCCTGGATGGGACTCGTGAAAGAACCGTGGCCATGGAAGGTAACTTTCGGAATGCATGGTGCATAGCAAAAGAAAGCAACGAAATATAAAAATGAATCTATCCAAGATTTTGTCGAAGATAGCTAGATGGGATGAAGATCGATGTTGGGCTAAAGTTTTCAGTGGCCCTGGGAAGGGCACAGGAATACTGCAGGAAATGGCCTAACAGGCCGAATACCTTGAATTTCTGTCAATAAATTAAGTGGTGGTGTTTGAAATTGCCACGTCTAGACAAGCTCCTAGTTGCGAGCTCTTGGGCCTAGCAATAGCTAGAAGCCACCAGAGTATGCTACACCCACAATCATTGAAGGGATATTGAAAAACTCAACTTGACTAGGAAAAAAACAAGACAGCGTGCTGCCCTGACGTGTGGTGTTGTCTAAATTAAAAGCCTTCATTTGGTATGTGATGTACAATGGTTTTTCTAATTAATAATTTATTAAGATTATATCTTTTTAATAAAAACCCATTAAAAACATCTAAAAACATTAATTTAACACTATTTCAAGGTAAAATGTAATTTAAAAGATATTTTAAAAAAACAAGACAGGCACGTGACATTGAGATTGCCATAGGTTGTTTTATAATATAAGAACACGAGGACGTCGCAGCCTCGATTGTCAAGGTTGGATTTTTGTTGAGACAAATTGTGGTGTTGATGATTCAGCGAAGATTTTATAATTTATATCTTATATATATATAAGGCCATCCTATTTTTGTCACTTTTCGCTATAAAAAGTGGAGTACACCTTATATGATATTTTAGTGGAAATGTCATGATCATCTACCTCAAATGGCCCACCACGGGTGTAGCTTTGCTTGGCTATCTGCATCCTGCACACGATTACTCGTGCCTACATGCATGCCCTTTGTGTTACATGGTTTATCCAACATATTTTTTTTATTAATATAGATTTTCGAATCGGTTTGAGTTTGAGTGCATATACACTAATATATATATATATATATATATAAAATAGATTTTCGAATCAGTTTGAGTTATTAAATCTATTATATATATATATATATATATATATATGTATATTCAGGATATTGCAGCGCGTAATACAATTAATATTCAGATTCAATTATCATCCTGTAAACCTAGTGAATATTTAAAACATCACTGGAGTGATAAATATATATGATGAGACTTAAACCTGATACAGAAAAAAAAATCATTTCAACTGGTAGACCAAGACAAGACATAATGCATAATATATTTTGATATTGTATGCTGAAATCTAATTTTATCTACTTCTTAACGTTTTAGGAGGTCACAGTCCACACTTTTCCTTCTCTATAATTTTCCTTCTCTATAATTGGAGGGACCGGAGCTCGACAAATCTAGATAATGTTTCGTAAATGATTTTACTGGTTTTTTCTTTTCTGGTTTTTATATTATTTTGAAGTGATTTTATTAAAAATACATAAAATAAAAAATATTATTTTGATATATTTATAAATAAAAATTGTTTTGAAAAGCAATATTTACTATACTATCAAACAAACACTTACTAGGTAGTTGAGATTATGATAGAGATTATTTTAAAAAAATATATATTAAAACATTTTTCATGATTTTTGTATTGATATTTGTCCTTCCAAAACCATCATTAAAAACTTTTAAAAAATCATTAATTTAAGGGTGGTTTGTGTTTGCAAAGTGACCGTGCTCTTAAAGAATTTAAGTTGTTATTATTATTATTTTGGCGTATTAATATCAAGAAAGAAATTATATATTTCATTTTCACATTTATATATATACTAGATAATGCCCGTGCTTCACTTGTGAGTGCATAATATTTTTTTCAATGTAAAAAATATTAATTGTGTATATTTTTTATTATAATATAAATTTAAGTAAAATAATAAATCTATGCATAATTCATGTTAATCGCAATTTTTCTATAAAATATATGAATTTAAAATCGTTATAAATTTATTTGTTAAGTAGTTTTAAACGATATAACCAGCATAAATTTATCATCATCATTAAATAAGTATTAAATAATTTCTTATTTAAAATATGCATTAAATAATCATTATTATTGCGCAAATAATAAAATTATAAAAATCATATAATCCAAAGAAAAAATAATAATAAAAGAGCACATCTAGCCATGGCACCACAAAAAAATATTTCATGGAAAAAGTATATTTAGAAAAAAAAAACGAAATAGAAAACATAATCAAGAAAAAAACAAAAAAAACTATAAAAAAATTTGAATCCAAGGATTAATCTTAGTGCGCTTAAGCTAGCATAAACACTCTGATTATAAAAAAAAACAAATATACATATAACCAACAAAAAAAATTCAAGTAAAAAATTAGAAAAAAAGCAAGAAACAAAAAAAAAGGAAAAAAAGAGAGGAAAAAACAAAAATAAAAAGTAATCAGAAAAAAAAAAGAAAAAAAGGAAAACACAATTGCAATGTAAAAAAAAAACGAAAAAAAAAAACAAAAAGAAAAGCAAGAAATGAAAAAAAAAACGAAAAAAAAAAGTAAAAACGAAAAAAAAAAAAGGAACTCACTGTAGCAATCCACAGTGATTTGTGTGGGGAGCTACAGTGAATTCCCCACACCCTTTATTGTATTGTTAATATATATATTAACCTCTCTTTTTTTGCCTTTAACATGCAGGAGAGTGCTGACAGTGCCTGAATCCCGTAACGACAAGTAGGAAAAATAAGGATGGATCATTTCTTTCCTTTCCAGAGAGTCCAGAGCTAGCAGGCACGGTGAATAGTGAATACCCCGGAATTGGAGCCACGAGGTCAGGAATGTGTACGGCTCTCTATTAAAAGACTCAAACCTCAACTCTCTCTCGAATAGGCAAACTAGACATTGCTGCCCCATATTGTTCATTTATTACACCAGTCAGTATTGGGTATTGATTCTATTTTTGTAACAAATATTTTTATTGTTATTCAAAAATTATGGTTGACTTGAAGGTTGAAAAAAAAATAGTTTTGTGTGTTTAGTTGTTATATATTTTCATATTGCTGATAACATGTAAAATTATTTTAAAAGACACACACATATATTAATAATTTTTAAAATTTTATAGATTAATAATCATAACAATAAAATATAATTAATAATTTATTACTAACAACATTTGCGATCTAGTTATAGGGATATAATTTCAATGTCAAATCCAATTGCAAGTTTTTAATTCATAATCAATCAAAAAATAACAGGGTTATGGAGTACAACAAAGTCTCGCGTTATTGTTTTTCATCAAAACAGATTTTTATCTACATTTTCTTTTTGCAAAAAAAAAAAATCAGATTGGGGATCACCTAAACTAAATGGAGTCTGCTCATGCGAGGTGGGCCAAAAGGCCCAACTCGCGCATGGACTTGGGCTGGGTCAAGAGCAGTCCTGCTAACACTCAAAAGAAGAATGAAACGACGCTATTGTTCGCCGACCACAATGAAAGCTTTAACGGCTAATGTCGATACGTATAGGAGGTCGAGGTAGTTCTTCCTATAGTGATAACGTTGAAGATGGTGGCTTGTGGTAGAAAGGAGGAGCATCGGGGGTTGCCTTTGTGGAGAGAAAGAGAGTTGTGGAGAGAGCTTGGTGTCATCGTCGTCATCATCGTGGAGAGGAGAGGGAGTTGCCACATAAGTTGTTGTGGCTGTCCTCGTCGTTCTATGAGCAACAGTGTTTGCTTGGCATTTCGAAGGAGAGCTGCATGCATGAACACACCCAATAGGTTTCTTCGAGCATGGCAAAAAAACAAGCAATTGTATGAAAAACATGCAAAAACAATGTCTATAATCACAGGAAAAAACATGAATTTGCTGCTTATCGTTGCCTGTGGTTTGCATTGTTTTTTCGTGGATCCTATGTGAATTAATTTATGTTTTGTACATTACCAAACAATATAAATATGTTTATGGTTCGGAACACGGAATCGTGTTACCAACGGTACTCAAAATTGTTAATTTATCACACTAGTCAAATTTAATGTTAAATGATTGAGATAGAAAAGAGAAAAAATATTGTACTAAAAAACATTAATTTGTGAGTTGGGAAATAGTGATTTCACCTCTCTCTCTCTCTGTTTTTTTTTTCGAGGCATGGTGTAATATTCGAAATAATTATAGAGTGACTTCCAAGCTCTCAAAATAAGCGTGGGATCCACCAAATTCTCCAACGGAGGGCAAAGCTTGTCGTAGATGGATGGCCTGCGCAATCCCATAGCCAACATACTCGAAAGCCAATCCCCACTAACACAAAGTTGAGCCCTAGAATCCAAGAAAACGCAGCTTTTTGCTCCCCACCATCCCCAACCAAACCTCTGGTTTTCACAGATGGAGAAGGATAAAACATGTTCCTGATGATCAGTGCCCCACTTTCACTTCCACAAAACTAGAAAGCGCAAAACTCACATCAATGTGGGTCTCGACCTCCCAAAAACACTCTTCATCATGTGATATGCTGCAGAGAGTGCAAAGCGATTTATTGTTATAAAGATACAACCCTCCCACCACTCTCCATCATTTCAAAACTGTCCACTCTATTCTACAAACACAATTAGCATATATACTCCCTCCTCCCATAATAGTTCTTTTGCCATAAATACCATTCCATATCCTTTCATACCACCTCCCATAATAGTTCTTTTGCCATAAATACCATTCCATATCCTTTCATACCACGCACTAGCAAACCTTCAACCTTAATTTCTCAGCCATGTCCATCACCGGACTCTCATCAGACACTGGTAGGCCTTACAAGAAATCCCTGCATCGGAGAAATGATTCTGAGGAGCTTGATGTATTTGAGGCAGCAAGGTATTTCTCGGGATACAATGAAGCAGGTGCAGGCTATAATGGTGCAATTTACACGCAGAAAGTCATGAGAGAAGATCATAAACATTCTTGGAGGGGAGGAAGAATGAGCCTGGATGTACCAATGAGAAATCCACTGCCTCATCATCTCCGCCAGCAGTCTCATGCAGTGGAGAAGCAAATACCGAAAGAGAAGAAATACAAACAACCAAGCTCTCCAGGAGGTAGGCTAGCCAGCTTCTTGAATTCTCTCTTCAATCAAACGAGCTCCAAAAAGAAGAAATCAAAGTCCACCACGCAATCAATGAAAGATGATGATGAGAGCCCTGGTGGAAGGAGGAAAAGGAGGATCAGCATTAGTCATTTTCGAAGCTCAAGCACCACTACTGGTACAAAGTCTTTGTATTCTTCTTCAAGCTCTAGTCATTTTCGAAGCTCAAGCACCACTACTGGTACAAAGTCTTTGTATTCTTCTTCAAGCTCTGGTTTTAGGACACCCCCTCCTTATACACACATTAATCATACAAAGAGCTACAAGGAGTTCAGAAGCAATTCAGATCACAGGCAAATATTTTCCTTGCCAGAGCAGAAAGGGATTGCAAAGTCCATGGCCTTCCGAAATGAGATGTTGGATGATAAAAAGAACACAGATTTATCTTGGCTGGAAGAGAAATATAAATTCACCGATGGGTTCTCATATGATCAGAATGTACCCAAGAATCGAGGTGACCAGCATTTAGAGAAAGACAGACCTTGGGTTGACCAGTATCCATCAGAGGAAAAGGAATGTAGGAAGTTCGATGAGGTGGATCATGGAACTGAGAGTGATTCAAGCTCTGATTTGTTTGAATTGCAAAACTATGACTTGGGTAGCTACTCAAATGGCCTGCCTGTGTATGAAACAACACGCATGGATAGCATCAAAATGTTGAATTGCATGGAATCAAGGTTGTTGCATGGTGAAAATGCATGCTGCAGACAGTGAGGATTTCGACAAAGATTGAAAATTGAAGACTGAAGATTATGTATTTAATTTTCAGTGTTATCTTAGCTTAGTACTAGCTTGAGTTTATCTTAAAATAAAGATCATGTTGACCAAGTTTAGGATTGAGTTCGATTTATTCTTAGTTTACAGATCATGTTGATCAATTAGTCGATTAGGATTAAGTTAAGTTTTGAATCTTAGCTTATCATGTACAAGAAGAAGTTGTTTTCAACTAAACCTCTTGTAATTTCTTTTATCAATAAATAAAGAAGAGGGATGGCGAGTAACCTCACCTTGATTCTGCCCATTATTATCAGAATTATTAGTTCTTATTAGTTCTTCACGTGTTCTTGAATTCTGGAAATTCCAGAATTCAATCTAAACAGTGCTTGTTCTTGGGGAAAGTTGACTTTTGTTGACTTTTCTGGGTTTAATTCCTACAATTGGTATCAGAGCAATTAGGATCTTAGGAGGGATTGAGTGATACACGAGTGAAGGGTGAGATTTAAACAAAAAAGGGGAAATCAAAGTCAGTTTTTGGTGAGTTTTTTCTTGAGAGGCAAAAATGGATTCTGTTGCCAATTTTTCTGCAAAAGCTCCTTCATTTGTAGGGGTGAATTATGGAACTTGGTCTGTAAGAATGGAGACCTACTTGAAGGCATTTGATCTGTGGGAGTTTGTTGAAAATAACAAACAACCTACACCTCTCAATAACAATCCAACAGTAGCCCAAATAAAGTTCTTCAATGAAGAAAGGGCTAAGGGATTTAAGGCACTTACTTGCATACACAATGCAGTAAGTGAGGAGATTTTTTCAAGAATTATGGCATGTAAAACTGCCAAAGAAGCTTGGGACAAGCTTAAGGCTGAATTCCAAGGAGATGAGAAATCAAGAAAAATGCAAGTTTTGAACTTGAGAAGGCAATTTGAAGGGCTGAAGATGAAGGAATCTGATTCCATCATTGATTTCTCTTCTCAAATCTCTAAACTTGTGAATCAAGTGAGATTATTGGGGGAAGATTTTCCAGATTCCAGAATTGTGGAGAAAGTACTGGTGAGCCTACCCGAGAAGTTTGAACATAAGATATGTTCTTTGGAAGACTCTAAAGATTTCTCTGAAATGAGTTTCCAAGACCTTGTAAATGCATTACAAGCAGTGGAACAAAGGCAATTTTACAGAAATGAAGAAACAAGTGAGAAAGCCCTTGTTGCTTACAAAGGAAAGCATCAATCTAGCAATTTCTTTAAGAACAAACAGGCTATCAGGAAGGAAAAAGGCAAGGAATGGAGATCAAATCATCAAAACTCAAGTAGTTGGCAACCCAACAACTTGACAGTGAAGGAGAAGAAAGAATTCCCTGCGTGCAAGTATTGCAAGAAGACCAACCACTCAGAAGATTGGTGTTGGTTCAAGAAGGTGCAATGCAGAAATTGCAACCAGTTTGGGCACTACCAAAAGTACTGCAAAAATAGAAAAGAAGAAGTGAAACAGGCTCAAGAAGAAGAAAGCTTGACTGTAAAGGATGAGCATTTATTTGTTGTTTCAATGCAGAAAATGCTCAGGAAAATAGAGGAGACAGGTTCAATCTGGCTCATTGACAGTGGTTGTTCAAACCACATGACAACAGACCTTAGTATTTTTTGTAGCTTGGATAAAAGCTACAAATCAAGGCTGAAAATAGGTAATGGAGACTATGTAACAGTTGAAGGAAAAGGAGCAATTGCTGTGGACACAAGGGCAGGTATCAAAACATTAAACAATGTCTTGTATGTGCCTCAAATAAATCAGAATTTGGTAAGTGTGTGTCAGTTAATGGAAACAGGTTATTCACTGTTATTTGATGATGGCATGTGTGTCATCAAAGATAAAAAAAGGAACATTGTTGTTATGTGCAAAAATGTCCAACAGATGCTTCAATGCTGATTTGAGAGAGATATGTTGGACTGCCAACATATGCACGGGTGATGATTCAATCCTTTGGCACAAAAGGTTAGGACATTATAATTATCCTGCGTTAACTAAGATGGTTGATATGCAGATGGCTCGAGGGCTACCTCAAATCTATGATCAAGGAATATTTTGTGAAACCTGTCAATTTGGAAAGCAAACAAAAACTGCTTTCACAAATTCTGATTTCAGAGCCAAGGATAAATTGCAGCTCATACACACAGATGTGTGTGGGCCAATGCAATGTGAATCCTTGAATGGATCAAGATATTTTCTATTGTTTGTGGATGATTACAACAGGTATTATTGGGTTTATTTCTTAAAAAACAAAGCTGATGTGTTTTCTAAGTTCCTGATGTTCAAGGCAGAAGCAGAACTAGAAATTGGGAACAAATTGAAGATGATAAGGTCTAATAATGGTGGAGAATTTACCTCTCGACAGCTGGAGAATTACTTGGTGAAAGAAGGGATTAAACACCAGCTGACAGTGCCCTACACACCTCAACAAAATGGGGTAAGTGAAAGGAAAAATAGAACCTTGATGGAAATGGCAAGGTGCTTGATGTATGAGAAGAAGATGCCCTTGAAGTTTTGGGCAGAAGCTGTAAACACAACTTCATACATTCAAAACCGTGTGTTTTCTAGAGTTTTGGATGATAAAACTCCTTATGAAATCTGGTATGATGTTAAACCCAATGTTGAGCATTTAAAAGTTTTTGGATGCATATGTTATGTGTTGATACATGATGTTAATCGAAAAAAACTAGATAAGAAGGCTGATGTAGGAGTGTTGATAGGCTATAGTTCAAAGTCTAAAGCTTATAGAATCTTTGATGTTATGGCTAACAAAGTTTCAATTGCAAGAAATGTCAAATTTGTAGAAAATGCATCATGGAATTGGGAAAACATGGCAGTAAATTGGGGTGATCAAGTTCAGCATGATGAAACTGATTATCATGATGAACTTGATGATGAAAACATTGATGAGGAACCAATTAGGGGGACAAAAACATTAGCTGATATTTACAGCAGGTGTTCTATGGCTGAGGCAGAACCTGTTGAGATTGAAGAAGCAATGAAGTCTCAAGTATGGTTAAAAGCAATGAAGGAGGAGCTTGACATGATCGAAAAAAACCAGACCTGGATGCTTGTTGACAGGCCTGCAAACAAGAAGACAATTGGAGTTAAATGGATATTCAAGACAAAGATGAATGCTGATGGAAGTATCAACAAACACAAGGCAAGATTGGTTGTAAAAGGCTATGCTCAAGAGGCTGGGATTGATTACACAGACACCTTTGCACCTGTTTCTAGGCATGAAACAATGAAGCTTTTGCTTGCACTTGCTGCACAAAAGGGCTGGTATGTGTTCCAATTAGATGTAAAATCTGCTTTTTTGAATGGTGTGTTAGATGAGGAAATCTTTATTGAACAACCAGCAGGTTTTGATAATCAAAACCCAAACCAAGTGTATTTATTGAAGAAAGCTCTCTATGGTCTCAAACAAGCTCCTAGAGCTTGGTATAGTAGGCTTGATGATCACTTGCTGAGTTTGGGATTCAAGAGAAGCATCAATGAGGTAACATTATATGTAAAACATGTTGATGATCATGTGCTAATGGTCTCTGTGTATGTAGATGACCTTTTAATTACGGGTGATAAAGGGCAGCTGATTGAAGAGTTTAAAACAAGCATGAAGGAGACATTTGAAATGAATGAGCTTGGGTTGATTTCTTATTTCTTAGGCATGGAAATAAGTCAATCTAAACAAGGAATTTTTCTATGCCAAAAGACCTTTGTGCAGAAGATACTAACAAATTTTGCAATGGAAAATTGCAAACAAGTTTCTACCCCTATGATTTTGGGACTGAAACTTGTTAAAGATGATGGAGCACCAAAAACAGATGGGAAGGTTTACAGAAGCTTGATTGGGAGCTTATTATACTTAACCATCTCTCGGCCTGACATACTTTTTGCTGTTAATTATTTGTCTAGGTTCATGCAGGAACCAAGCCAAACACATTTCATGGCAGCCAAGAGAATCCTGAGGTACTTGCAGGGAACAAAAAATCTGGGCATACATTTTGCCAAAAAACAGTGAGAACAAGCTTGTAGGTTTCACTGATAGTGATTGGGGAGGTAGTGATGAATGCATGATGAGTACTTCAGGGTATTGTTTTGCATTAGGAGTTAATGTTTTTAGCTGGATTTCGAAGAAACAATCAGTGGTAGCACATTCCACAGCAGAGGCAGAGTATGTGGCAGCATATGTGGCAGCCAAGCAATTGGTTTGGTTGAGAAAAATGTTAAAAGATCTTGATTGTGTTCAATCAAATCCCACTGAGTTGCTATGTGATAATATGTCAGCCATAGCTATTTCAAAGAATGCTGTGTTTCATGACAAAACAAAGCATATGAAGATCAAATTTCATGCTCTAAGACAATTTCAGCTGGAAGGTGAATTAGAGATGAAATATTGTAATACAAATGATCAATTAGCTGACTTGTTTACTAAACCATTAGCTAAAGGAAGGTTCGAAGAGCTAAGGGAAAAGATTGGGATGACCAACCTTGAATCCAAGGAGGAGTGTTGAATTGCATGGAATCAAGGCTGCTGCATGGTGAAAATGCATGCTGCAGACAGTGAAGATTTCGACAAATGTTGAAGATTGAAGACTGAAGATTATGTATTTAATTTTCAGTGTTATCTTAGCTTAGTACTAGCTTGAGTTTATCTTAAAATAAAGGTCATGTTGACCAAGTTTAGGATTGAGTTCAGTTTATTCTTAGTTAACAGATCATGTTGATCAATTGGCTGATTAGGATTAAGTTAAGTTTTGAATTTTAGCTTATCATGTACAAGAAGAAGTTGTTTTCAACTAAACCTCTTGTAATTTCTTTTATCAATAAATAAAGAAGAGGGATGGCAGTAACCTCACCTTGATTCTCGCCCATTATTATCGTAATTATTAGTTCTTATTTGTTCTTCACGTGTTCTTGAATTCTGAAATTCGAATTCAATCTAAACAGATGCTTGTTCTTGAGAAAGTTGACTTTTGTTGAATTTTCTGGGTTTAAATTCCTACACAAAAGAGGAGCACTACCAATTTCCAATGGAAACCTATGAGAGACTACTGT
Source organism: Salix exigua (assembly GCA_032356905.1). Taxonomy (NCBI): domain Eukaryota; kingdom Viridiplantae; phylum Streptophyta; class Magnoliopsida; order Malpighiales; family Salicaceae; genus Salix; species Salix exigua. Next base: position 4,929,682 of record CM063595.1, on the reverse strand, counting down.
ACATTTTCCTTTGTTGACTGGTTATTAATCGATGATATTGTGAGAAGAATATTGCCAAACTGTCCTATCTTAGATTTTGTTTCTTCTTTTTCTCTTCCTGTTTCTATCTTCTTTCAATTCTTTTCTTTTCTGTCCGTGTCCAGTCTGGGGAATGATTGTTTTCCTTTCTTTTCTCTTTCTTCGCTGTAAAGCCCACAATTGGAGTGGCTTGCTTAGATCGTGCCATGATCTGTGATTTTCCACTAATATCACGGAGAAATAAAGGATGCATCATCAATCCATGTGGCCTCTATCTTTTTAGCCTTTTGACTTCGGAGCTTGGACATGGAACCATAATTGAAAACAGCATCATGAAAAACACTTTCCCTTCTCTACCTCTTGTGTGTGTTTTGAGCAAAGACAACAAGCTACAGCTAAAAATGGCCATTCAGCTAAGCCATGTCTTGCGAGCACGTCAATATCAAAATTATATAAACCATGAATAAAATAGTACTACTTTTCTAACTTAGTTTTAAAATCTACTATATTTTGTAGTTACCACCAGCCCATCGTACAGAGTTTATGTGCGTTCCAGGAGAGGAATCGCCGGGTGGGCTTTTTTCTTTTGGAGGCAGGAGGGATAGATAAAAGAAAGCCATTAGACGCTAGGGTTTTCTTCTTCTAGATTTTTCATCCTGACCCCGAGTTTGGGTTGGATTAAATCAGGTGATTAAATCAAAGACTTGGCCAGCTCACAGACCATTAAACCAGAGGGATTGAGCTCACAGAGAAAACCCTTTAGCCGCCAAAGACAAGCCGAAAAGCATTACACAAAAATTACAAACCTGTAAATATGTCTTTGCATAGTTGTTAATTCCATTTCATTCCGGTCCGGTTGGAACGTTTCATTTCGTTGAAAAAACCAAGATAAAACGGAGTCGTTTTTGTCTCGGTTTTGATTCCGGCCAGAACGTCTCGGTACCGTTCCGGGTGTGTCATTCTGGCCTTAAAATCCTCTTTATTTTGATTAACTTGTGATTTTTTTTTCTATTTTTGAGATTATATTTGTTTGACTTTGTATTTATATTGTATAATTTAAAGCTAATTTATCTTGAATTTTAATTATGCTTGTTAAATTAATATTTAAATTTTTTATATATATAAAATTAATTGTATATGAACAGTACAGCCCCGAAACAGTACGCCGAAACGCTCCAAAACCATAGCGGCGACCAAAACTGTCTTTCATGCATAATACATGCAGCAACTGAAACTGAAATGCTAATCATAATCATTTTGAATGAATATCCCGGCAGGCAACAACAAAGTTCTTTGCGGCGATCGGAGAAGTCAATGTCACTTACTGTTATTATTTTCAGTTTCTTTTTTAGTTTTTATTTCTCGATAAAAAAAAATTTGTGTGTATAAAAGCACATGTTCTTAACTCTATTTTTCTAAAATTAAAGTTTTATTTTATTTATGAAAAACAATGAAAAATTTATGAAAAAATCTAAAATATACATTTTTAATCCAGTATAAATTTGGAAAATCGAAAACTGGCTTTCAGTTTTTGTAATGAAAAACATTTCATTTTAGCATAAAGATTTTGCTTTCATTTTCTACTCTAATTGTTCTAAAATTAAAGTTTTATTTTATTTATGAAAAACTCTAAACAACATGTAAATTATAATTTCTTTTCATACCGTGGAAGAGATGTGCTATTGCTGTATATTTTACACTAATGGTGTGTTTGTTTAAGAGTGGTGTGCTTTTCAAAAAAAAAAACCTTCCTTTAAATTTTATGATGTTAAAAATAAATAAAAAATATTTATCATTATTCCTTTAAAAGCAACCCCCTTGCTTGCTTCTCTCGTGCCTTTGATGGAGAGGCTTTATCCTCGGCCTCTCTCTAATCAAGTTTGGGTTTTTCTCATATTAGGCTTATAGCCCAACCTAAACAATGGATATGGAGGGTGAGGGTGAGGGCCCACTAAAGAAATCTGCGAGTGCCATTGGAGAATATAAAACTCACTTTGATAGGCTGCTACTTTTCGACCTCTCCAGTGCGGCCCATATTCCAAAATCTTGAGAGAACTGGGATGGATAGCTTGTCCAGAATTACGAATCGAGCCGACAAAAAACCCATGACAGATCCGGCTTATCCTTCTAAATTTAAAATCATTGCTACTAGACTAAACTCTAAATTATTTTATATATCTAATCAATTCAATCATCAACATCTCTGTCATCTGTTGCTAACATGACAAGAACGTTGCAAATGTCATCTTCGTAACATTATTGCCGCCGCCACTTCAGGCCCTAACACCGTAGCTTGTATCAACTGTGCACGTCATCTCCTTGTCACCAATACTGCAACGACCACCTGCCCATACTGTTGATGTCCTTGCCGCTGCCACCACCACCATCTCGAGCAACCTCACGTTTGTTATTGGCACGGTGGTAGCATCTTCGTTGCCGCCTTCCAACCCATCACTTTACAGCTGCAAGAGAAAGCAGTTCATTTGCTCTTCTTGAGATGAAGCTTTTCTTTACGCTGGCAGCCCATATTTCAAATAAAATAAAGATACTACTTAGCTCGTGAACTAGCGGAGCAAGGAAATGATTTATTATTCGACTCCACATCCGGTTCTTTTTTTTTGTATGCGTGATTATCATTTCAGTGGTGTTTTAATTATTTATTAAATTTACAGGATATTTAGTGGATTAAGAGATTAATTGTGTAGTACATTAATTAATTTAAATACCCTTTTTATAAATAAAAAAATTACTTAATTTTGTTTTCAAGTTAGGCATAAGAAAAATAGAGTACTCAAGAAACACGCCTCCTGGGGTAGAAGACAACTCATATAGTTCATGACAAATCTATCGGTTTAGATTTTTGAAATATAAAAATACAAAACAGCATACATCCCTTTAATTAGCATTGCAAAAGAACAAATCAAGAAAAAATTGTATAATATAAGACTTATGAATGACCAAATAACATGGTCAACATCCACGTGTTTATTTTTTTAATAACATTTATTTATTTACTGTATACTAAAACATCAAATTAACCTTCAATTAATTTCGCTATTGATAAAATCAAGATTAAAAAAAAAAAGGAGTCATCGTGTGAAGGGTACATAGAGTGGAATGATGATGAGCTGGGTACTGCAGTGAATATCATCTTCGAGGTCATCATCAGCTTGGATGTCATGATTGGTATTCTTCTTCTTTTCTCCCCGACTTTTCAAGCTAAACTGACGGACAGGGAGATGTAACTCGATGGCCTCTCATTTTCAAGACCACCACGAAGAACTCGTCTTGTCACCGTCGTCTGTTGAACTGCTTTGTTGTGTTTTAATGTTCACCATTTCCCTTTTTAATTCGGACCACTGGAGCTAGCGTGCCGTGTTGAGCTTTCCCTTTTTTGAGTTTATCTTGTTTTAAATTTAAAAAATATATATATATTTAGATTATTTATACGTTAAATCATTTTTAAAAAATAGTTTTATTTTTATTATAATATATTATTAAATAAAAAATACTTTAATACTTTTAAAAACAATCTAAATTTTAAATGAAATATCCAATTTTAAAACTTAAGTTTCATTGACAAGCTATCAGAGTTTTATTGATTCATTAATCACTGAGTTTAAATTTTATTATTTTATTATATTTGATAAAAATTAATTATAATATAATGTGAATTTATAAATTATATTAAAAAAATCCCACCATTAAATCCATTCAAAACAATAGAGAGATTTACTGAATACAACGTAAATGTCTCTTTCTTTACAGTTGGCTTGGCTTGGCACTATATTGCCTCCGATTGGGTGACCCTGACCCTGTGTGTGTGGACACTTGTCTCTCAAACATTAAATGACCGGGGGGGGAAAGGTGTCTTTTCTTTTCTTCTCGGCTTTAGTTTTCCTGACAGAGTGTCACCCTTGCATGGTAGCATGAAAAATAAACAGGAAAAGATAAGGAGCACACCAGACCTTTTTTATTTACAAGTTTCGATAATATATATCCAGAGATAAAGCGACGCCACACTCTGGCATTCATTTCGAAAATTATATTTTACGATGTATTTCTCTCAGTACTTTCTTTTTTCTTGCAAGGCAGTTAGCTTTATTTTTTTTTCTAATACCTTAACTCGTTGAGTGCAGTGAGATGTAAAGAACGAGTCAGGTCCTTTGAGAAAGAACAGAACAAAAAAGGTTGTCTCGGCTGCCAAGAAATTGCTTGTTGAATTTTAACCAATAAACTAATCTTCACTGGACACGAATAATTAAGGTATAAGAAGGGGGGGGAAAGGAGTTGAAAGTTAGGACTGAAATGAGAGAGAGAGACATCACGCATATATGGCTACTACTGCCAGAATCAGGAAAAATAAGTACATTACACGCGCTAGCCATTCACCCTTATAATCTACCTTGGTCCTCGTATGTTTTTTATTTTTTGTTTTTGGTATGATCATAAGACTTAATTGTTTAAAATCAATTGAGTTTTTTTTTTTAATTTCACAAAATCAAGCACTGGAATTTTTTTCACTAATTACCTGTTTGGGAGGGCGGTTGCGGTGACTTTTTAAAGTGCTTTTTATGCCGAAACATATCAAAATGATATTTTTTTTATTTATTAAAAATTATTTTTGACATCAACACATCAAAATGATCTAAAAATATTAAAATATATTCATTTAAAATAAAAAATAATTAAATTCTTGTGGGCTACAAGACCATCGAGTTAATTGCTAAACTTTTTTTATATTAATAGCCTAAACTGTTTCTAATCAGTAAAAATATATCAATTTGGTTATGATAAATCGAGAGGAAAAAAATCAGCCAAATTCAATCCCAAAAAACACACCAGATAAAACCAAGAAGGAAGGGATCAAAATAAATTAAAAAAAAAAAACCGAAGACCTAGGAAAAGAAAATAGATACACTATCGCCACGTATACAATCATGATGTTTTATCTCCAGGACAATTACCAAGACCCTTACACGCGCGCACAATACAAAATTCAAAAGATATCCAGCTGTTAAAAGTACAGGCACACATGAACATAATTGTAAATGACAGGTGTGGGGTCCGATGGTGGTGGCTGGCATGTTTCCATTAAAAAATATCTTTTTTTCCCCGTTTTCCCTGGCGAAAACTTTCACACCTCAGGAATGCATGTCGTTTTGTGGCACTTTTGTTATCCCTCAACCATATCATTCTTGTCACTTTAAACCCACCAGTATTTTTATTATTTTTTTTGCATGAACTGCAAGCTCGTCCATATGGCCGCAGTGTTTCACGCAGACGCTTCCTTGAGCGGCGTGTATGTGTACTTCAGCCGGTCAAAAATTCTTTTCCGCCGTGTAGATACGTGCGCCACCATGTCTTTTATTAACTGTCATGGTCTGTTCCGGTCATATATATTCAGGTAAACAACGGTTAATGATTTTGTATTGATAGTTGATTTTCTCTCTCCTGTCACCGCAAATTTTCAAAACTTTTAATTGTTTTTTAATAATAATGATAAATTTATATTAGTTATTTTGTTGGAAAGTACTAAACAAATAAATTCATATTGATTTAAAATTTATATATTTTATAGAAAAATTACACTTGACGGAAATTCTACATGAATTTATTATTTTTACAAGTACATACAATTGATATTTTTAACATTAAAAAAAAATATAGTGTCACCGAGATGCAGTGCATTGGCTAGTGTGTGTATTGTCAAGGATTCACATCAAAAAAGAAAGGGAAAACCTCAATTTAGTCCTAACTTGTGATCTTTTCTCGATTGAGTCCTATAAAGGTTATCGATTGGATCGTAAATGTTTCAAAATATTCTCAAATCAAATCTCTGCTACTGTTCATCAATATTTTGTCATTTTTTCTCGATATCATGAAATATGCACACTAGACTGAAAAGTCAATGGTAATCAACTCCTCCATCAAACCTTAAAATTAACGGCACGCATAGAACATGGAAACGAAAGAACTTAATTGGCAGGTATGGAAATTCTTTGATACCTAGTTGATAAGATATATAGGTTCGGGATGCTGTCGAGGATAGGCATTCAAAAAGAAACTACTCAACTATCTCAGATCAATTTAAGATGTCTCGATCTTCAAGATTGTTATTATTAAAACCATCTTCATCTCAACCATGTCTGCACTCCCGGTTTCTAAAGTTTAATCACTAAGGTATTCAGTTTGGTAAAACTAAACTCGTATATAATAGCCAGTGTAATATACTACCCAATGACTCTATGCTTCGATGCAGCGACACCATGTTTGTTTTAAAAAATAATAATTATGTTGGATATTTTTATTATAATATAAATTTAGGTAAAATAATAAATTCATGTAGAATTCATGTTAAGATAAAAAAGCAAAATACTTTTACAAAAAAATAATAAAAATTAATCACTAAAATTATCATTATCATGACGCAACACAATAAGATCATGAAACCATCTTATCCGAAAAAGGTAAAAATGAACAAAGAGAAAAAAAGGAGCAATGTTAAATTGAAAATAATCACCAACATGCATTAAAATTTCAAGAATGATCCAAATAAAAATAAATCTCTAGAAAATAATGAAACATCAAAATTTATATAAAAAAAAACTAAAATTATAAATACATAAATATGGATAAAAAATAAATATTGTCCAATAATAACAGAAAAAACCAAAAATAATAATATCAAAAAATAAGAAAAAAAACAAATGAAGTATCCATTGGGATCAAAACAGATAAATATACTTATCCGTACCCGTTCCAAACAGATGTCACTGGACGAGTGCATGCTGATGAAAAGGACAGGTCCAAGTTCCGGGTGAGAAATCGGACTTCGCTTTCACACGCACAAAGTATGAGAAGGATTTTGTCGGTACCCGTTTCTTGCTTTCAGCCTACCCTCTGCCAGAGTCTGCCCTCGCCTTCCGTTAATCTATAGAACTTTTATAGCTCTGAAAAAATAATTACCTCATGCCTGCGATGTTATTGTTAGGTGCACTGCGTAGGTTCCTCCAGTGGCAGCTCGTGGATTTTTTTTTTTTTTTTTTATTATGATCGAGAGTTTGAGACTCGAAACACACTCGATATGTCCACGCATGCATCTGCGGCCGCCTGGTTTTGCTGATTTGCTCTCCCGCATGTTGATTATTATTTTTTAAATGTGCTTGATTATTCTTTTTAGTATTTTCGAATATTTTTGACACGATAATTTTGAGAATAAATAAAAATATATTTTTTAAAAAAAAATACAACATGTTACAATAAAAAAAACACTAAAATAATGACACGCATGCATGTGTTTTCATGTACTCTGAAATTAATAATTATATAAATATTCAATAATTATTATTTTAATGATTAGATTACTCCAACTTCATATCACGTTATTTTTTTGTTTAAACCCTTTTATCTCAAGTACTTACCATTAGGTTACTTGGATAGTTACATGTTTTTTTTTGTTCAAACCTTGTTTGATTATTTTTTTCTATTTTCGAATATTTTTTACACAATAATATTGAAAACAAATAAATATAATCTATTTTAAAAAAAATATATATATTATACTACATACTAAAAGAGATCAGAATTGGTTACTGTGGTACGTGAAGAAAATAATTATGGATTGCAACAATACAACGAAGTAGTTGGTTTGGTTGTTCACGATATCTATACATTGTTGCACGGTAAAATACAAAGAAAAGTGTCTAGCTCGTTGGATGGAGTGTTTGTTTTAGAAACATATGTCATTGGTTTGAAACTAACATTTACATTTCAAAATGTTAAAGCTTCGATGTTCATGTTGTTATAATTGAGTGTGTTGATTTGTTTCATCACATCAAACATTAAATGTATAAATGTTATACTTTATTTGATTTCTTCATTTGATTAAAAAAATTATCCATCTTAGATTGTTATGGCAATAAAAATAAAAATAATAATAACAACAACAACAATAATAATTTTTCTCCAGCTTAGAATGCTATGCCAAAAAATCCAGTGTGAAAGTATAAAAATACCTCTTGAATCTTTGTCAACTTGTAAATAATAAATGAATCACATGAAAAGATTCAAGTGTCAAAGGTGTTCAAGAGGAGATACGAATATACCATCACACCATCCCAGTGAACAATGCATAAGTTTGGAGATGTAATGATTTTCCAGGCCATGTATATTCTAGCAGACATTTTATTTTATTTTTTATTCATTATATTTAGTCAAGCATCTATTTGCTCCTGGTTTAGATCGTAATAAAAGAAATAATTGGTAATTTTACAGTTTTTGTTAACTTTAAAAACAGCTATGATAGCATGATTGAAGATACTTTAAGGAACACCGTTGTCTAACATATTCATAATCATTCTATAAACACATCATTACTATAGAAAATAGCAGAAACAGGTCTAGCATACCCTGAGCTCATGACAACTTGCAGTGCTTTTGGCTCGAATTAGTCTTGCAAATTAAGGCCATCGTGTTTCTAAATTATGAAAAAGAAAAGCTGTCAAAAATAAAAATGGCAACGAGAGGCACAGAATGGAGAAAACTCTTTAGCAGAGAAAGGAGGACAGGCTGGCTTTCAGCTCGGTTTGCTATTGCGTAATACATTATTTTCTTTTAAAAAATAAAAATAAAAATATTTTTACATGTTAATATTAATAGTAATATTTTTTAAATAAAAAATTAATCTCAAAAACAATATAAACCACTCCCAACACAGTCACTTACTGTCATCCATGCAATGGTCCATTGTAAAGTAAAAGTCGGTGGTTATTGTCAGCGGAGGACAGACAGGTAGCAGTCACTCTCCAGCTGTCAGCACCACTCCCATTCCATAATGCGTCTACTTTGTCTCAGCTGCGACACGTGTAAGCTCACCCTGAGGTAGGGAGAGGCATGGGTCTGCCAAGGCAGTCAAAATCGTGAGCCTACGATTTTGCGAGTTGACTCCGAAAACCTGGTTGGACCGGAAAGAAAAATCAAAACCGGTCAAACTCGGTCAAACTCGTAGAAAAATCGTTTAAAATCATAGAAAAATCGTAGAAAAATCGTAGAATAATAATAATAATAAAAAAAAAATTTAATTATATTTAAATTCATTTTTTAAATTTAAATATAATTAAAAATAATAATTTTTGTACGGACATTTTACGATCTTTCTACAATCTTACGATCGGATTTTTCGGAGCCCTTTCCGACCCGGTCTGCTATCTGATTCTCAACTCATGGGCACACAGTTCTGAAGTTGCCCTTGCCCGCTAACACTTCAAGGAAAATTAAATAATTAAATAAACAAAACTAGGAAAATATTTCCCCATGCCCTTGCATTGTCGATTTTACCCTGTGCTGCCCATCACTTCTCGACCCCATGACCTCTCTTCTGACACTGCTTTGCCAGACTTTGTTTTTTTTATAAAAAAAATTGAGATATGTTAAAGAAAAGACTTACCCCTGACAATATCTAAATTATTTTTGAAAATGTATTTTTAATATTATTTTATAAAAATTATTTCAAAACAAACAAAAAAATAATTTAAAATATTTTTTTTCTTTTTCAAACACATCCTTTTTGAAAAAAAATCAACAATATTTAAAGAGTTTTTAATCGAGGGTGATATATAAATTATATTGAAGATCTTATCAGATAATTTTTTAACAATTATATTGAATTTGTTTTTACCATCGTACCAGAAATACTTTTCCCCTTTGCGTTGTCCAGAAAATTAATAGACAGCCACGTGAAGATGTTGTCCATGTGATGCCTGCATGGGAATTAAATAGCTTGCCAGCAATCATCAAAACTTGATTTAAACCTGTATACGGCGATGGTTTGGTACTCGCCAGCTCAGCTAATACGACCTTTGTATTTTGTTCGGCACTACCATGGCGCTTGATACGGGCGCATTATATTGTTGCCCAGGAAAAATTATACGGGGTCTATTATTGTTTTTTTTTCACACGATAAAAAAAAATGAGCTGGAAATAAAAAAAACTCCATGGATATATCAAATCAATTAATCCATAACAAATACCAGCAAAAATAATATAACTTATTCGACAAAGCGGGTCAGGAATGAACTGCTTGCCTTGTTCAAATAAACAATATACAAAAGAAAATATAATTTCGTAATTATTTAAAATATAATTTATATTATTTTTCACCGTATATTATTTTTCACCATATTCTTTCAAGCAAAATTTTTTTTGCATTGAAACTTGTACATATATGTACTATTTATTTTCTTGATTTTTTTCAAATAGAACAAGAGGATGACTCGTGATCGGTAGGTTAACAAGACCCTGTATACAAAAATTTAGACTTTTAAATAAAATAATTTTTGACATAACTAACTTCATTAAACCCATGTTATTTTTTCCCTGTCTTATCCTCTAACTAGAAAAGCCTTGATCGAATCTTAATATACTTTAATATAAAAAAAAATAGAGACTAAATTTAGCATAAAAACCAAATCGAGCACTGAAAAATAAAATTGTCAAGACAACAATCAAGAAAATAATTCAAGTAAAATAAATAGCAATAAAAAAACCAAATCCAACAATTTAAATGAGGATAAAAATGATTTGTTTTTAATTTTATAAATAATTTAAAAATAAATATATAATAATTAAAAGAACATCAATCGAATATGAAGACAACCATTTAAAAAAAATGCTAGTCCAAGAGTTTTCATTTGTAAAAAATATTTTAGGAGTATCTGATACTGTGTTCTAAGAACTCTTTTAAAAAAATAGAAAAATACTTGTTTATATTTTTTGTTTTAAATTAATTTTTTGATCATGTGCTAGTATACAAATATTTTTTAAAAAATAATAGAAATAATATTTTAATATATTTTTGAATAAAACTAATTTTAAAAACAGTATTAAACAAGAGTACATTAGCGTCACCTTGCTTTGAAAAAAAACCGGGACATCTCATTATGATACATGTCAAGGGACACCATGAACCTCCCTTTCACTTTAGTTTTTTTATATTATATATATAAAAATTGTTTGTAGTTTTTCATTTTCCTGAAATGAACGAAAAAACACTATTTTTAATTCTGGTTAGAAAAAAGTAGAACTAATAACCACGTATAATATGCTCTTTTATATTATATATATAAAAATTGTTTGTAGTTTTTCATTTTCCTGAAATGAACGAAAAAACACTATTTTTAATTCTGGTTAGAAAAAAGTAGAACTAATAACCACGTATAATATGCTCTTTTTTTATATAAAAAAAATCATTTTATATGGTTGCCAGCAAAAATATTTATTTATTAAATAATATCATCTCTGATCTTGATTTCTCGCATAAATCCAATCACGACATAACGTACAATGAAGAAAAACACTAGCGTGTCTCCAGTTGTAAATTATAAAAAAGACTCCTAATTGAAAAGTTTTGAGTAGATTTCTCTATAACAAACATGTTTAATTTACCCTGAAAAACAATTATTTAAGAAATTATCTTATCTAAAATCTTAATATTATAAATGAGGTCCCATAGTATGATTTATATTATTGTTAAAAATCTTAATTTTATAAACGAGGTCCCATAATATGATTTATATTATTTTAACACATCTCTTCAAGTAAAGTCCTTTGTCTTGAAACTTACACATATTCACATTACCATGTGTTTGGTTTTTATCAAATAAAATGGAGATGGTAGATTTGAACTCGTGACATGAGTTAATAAGGCTCCGATACCATGTTAAGAAACCATCTCACCTAAAAACTTAAACTTATAAGTGATGTTCATCATATGATTTATATTAGCCTCTAACAAAATAATTGATTAAATAAAAGGCTAAATTGGCACTATCAACTAAAACCTCACTACATTAAAATCTCAACGTATAACGGGAAATTAATAAAATACAATAAAAATCTCGAACAGCGTTGTGCAAGCATGATCCTGATTCCAGCTCATCAAATTAAAAAAGATCCCCCACAGAACCACGGTTGCAGAGCAGGTTAGGTTGCAGTGACTGTTTTGTTAGTTTTAATAATAATATTTCTTAAATTGATTTTTATTCATAAATATATTAAAATATTTTTTTAAAAAAACTATATTTTGATATCACTAGAAGAAAATAATCTAGTAACACCATATTTTTCAATTTTAAAAAGGATAATAAAGTTAAATCTTAACCTGGTCCAGTTGTTAAATCATAAATTATGTGTATGTATGTGTGTGTGTATATATATATATTAAAAAAAAACACACATACGAGGCTTCTGTTTTTTTTTAAGACAAAAAACTGAACTTGTCATTGCATGTTCCACGTGAAATGCACGAGAGAAGTGGACACCTGCTTGCAAAACACATTCAGTCGTCGTGCGCGGCGTGTATTTTGCTCTCGGCCCGCAGTTAAACTAATCTTCGAGCTATATAATTTGGCAGCGGGACAAGGATTGATTTAACGAACTCGATAGCTTGTCCCGGATGACATAATAAACGTCACACGTCTCATTTTCTCTGGACAGCTACGGGCTTTTACCAAAAATAGGAGCGTGGCAACCAAAATGAAATGGGCTGTCATCTCCTCGTTAAACTGAGGTTGTAGTAAAAAAAACAATAATTTTATGCACGAAACTTAGCTAGAACAACCACCACCTTGAGCTTATAATAATCAAGTGGCCAGACTATTCTGGTTTTTATAGTGGAACATAATATTTTAGTTTTAGAGTATTTTGACGTGTCGTTTCGGAGTTGTATTGTTTATATGTAATTAATTATATATGTAATTGAATATTAATTTAACATGTATAATTTAAATTCAAGACAAATTAATTTTAAATTATATAATACAAACACAAATTTAAACAAATATAATTTAAAAATTAGAAACATCTCTAAAATTCCAAAATATTATGACAATAAAATGTTCTAAAATAAAAGAAATATTATAATTCTGAGCCCGAACGACATTGAGACGTTTAAGCCTAAATTTCTTGAATAAACCGGAGTAAAAACTGAGACAAAAACGACACTGTTTCATTTTAGATTTTTTAATGACACTGAACGTTCGGCTGAAACGGAACGGAATTATCAAGACTCACAATAATTCTCAAATCAAAGTGGCAGGCCTTCATCACGCGCGCGCGTACACTCATATTTTTTTTTATGACCGCGGTGTCCAAGCCAACTTGCGTGCAACACGACTAATCCCCGGGCTCACTAAATATCCTGCAAGCCCAATGAGTAGGTAAGACACCGCGGGGTGACAGGTGTGCCTGACAAGACTTGACCTTGGGGTGGGAGGAAGACAAATCCTCTCTCTGACCACCAGCCCATAATCTTATTGGCTAAAATAAATAATTGATGAGTGGCCCATGCAGGTTTTAAAATAATGAAATTCAAACTCGTGACGAATGAGTTTTGAAAATTCTGCCGTCGCTCCAAATCCCTCCCGTTTCCCTTCTTATTATTTTCCTGGCCTCGTGCTGCAAGGATAAAAACAAAGAAAAAGAAGCATAATAAAGGCCTCCCATTAAAATATCTGTCCCAATAATTGCTCCACTTGTCCGGTGAAGAGATAATGCAAATAATCTATTTGGTGACTAAATGTTAAGAGATTGGAATTAATTATTTTCAGGTTCGGGCTATGAAATTATCATCTGTTAATTTCAAAATTAATAAAGATATATATAAATGGAACCAAACCAAGTATCTATATTAATAAAAAAAATAAAATAATTCAATGCCCCTCACAAGGGTGCTACGCCTAGAAAGCATTAATGCCACATAGGCCAAGATACCATCACCGGTCCAACATGCGGAGCCACAGATTTTAATTAAGAACAGCGTAACATTAGAAGAAGCTAATTAATTATACCAGACGAGAAGAGAGACCACAACTAATCAAAAGAATATTACTTCAATTGGGCCTTACTAACCAACCAACTAACTAACGAACTATATCAGTAGTCGGAGCTAATAAGTAATTAATGAAAGCAAAAGGGAATTATTTCAGCTACAAGGCAGTCGTAGTTAGGAAGTAATTAATGAAAGCAAAAAGGATAGGTGGTAATGGGAATAAAATGAAAAGAAGGGGGACAAAAAGGGAACAACAACGAGGGTCTCAAAAGCTACAAAAGACCTCGACATGCTTTAAAGACCAGAGGAGAGAGAGTGTGGTGGCAGTGGAAATCATGTTGACTCACTGTGATTGTGTATCTGCTCCTACCTCTCCATTATTTCTCTGAAAGAAAATCATTAACAAACTCTCTCCTCTACTCTTTCCCAGCTGGTAAGCAAGAAAGGAAAGCAGCTACTCACTGATCTATTATGCTACTAGCTCCTTGCTCCTTTTGTTTTCCTTCTCTTTTGGGCTCCTTGCCCCCCCTCTTTCTTCACTGTTTTTATCAGGAAAAAAACTATTGCTAAAAGAGAGAGAAACTTTGAATCCGGCAACAACCCATTTCTTTTCTTGCTATATTCATATATACGCTCAAGTTCTTGAAATGGGTATTTTTATGTCTTCCTCTTTTTATATATACATGTTTCTTGGAATAAAAGGCTGATTTTTATTTTTTTTTCTTTCTATTATGCCTGTTTCTTTTGGGGGTTTTAATCTGAAAGTAGTTGGATTTCCTTGTTAGGTTTAGGCTAAGCGCTAAAGATTGACTAGTGATTTATGTTGTTTTTGTTTGGTTTGTTGAGAAAGGTGAAGGAAAGTGAAAGAACAATAAAATTTGACAAACAAGGGTAAATAAATAGATAAAAGAAACATAATCCCTGCTTAACTCAGCCTTTTTTACGAGAGAGCTTCTGGATTCTGTTCTCGCTCAAGAAATGGAAAACACAAGCATTAAGATTTTTTTTTTTTTTTTTAAAGTTATGTTGCCAGTAACATCACTGTTATTGATTTGTTTTTCTTATAAAGAGAGATGTTAATTCTAGAAACCAGAATTACTGAGTTTTTTCTGTTGTTATGCTTGACGGAACATGTTCTGATGCTCAATGTTTTTGATGTTATCCTTGTTTCTATTTTTTAGTACAAATACTATATTTGTTTAGTACAAATACTCACAAATTTAAATTATAAGCTTATCTACTACTTCCATGAGATTTGGAAAATTAAAGTGCGCTCGTTTTCTTTTTTACTATTTGTTGTGCACTCATTTAGTACAGATGATAAATAGGCGGTCCTGTTTTCAATCTATGAGATTAATCATTTTGAATTTGTGCGTACTGTCTGCAGTTTTACATTTGTTATCCTGATGGACTTCTGGAGCTATGCTGCAGAAGGAAAAGGCCTTCTTTTCTCTGATGAAATAGATTTATCTGTTGATTCATTTGCAAGAAGTAGAAAAGCATTAATTGGATGGGATACGGAATCGGTTGAGAGTACCGAGTTTATAGATTTTGGTTTCTCTGAAATTCCAAGAAAGCCTTTTCATGGCAGCAAAACAGGCGTGGGTATGTTTGGTGGTACTGATGTTGGTGATGATCCGTGTAAACTACTAGCAAGTTCTCCTAATTGCATGATCACATCTAATTCTTCGATGGAATCCGGGTCTAATCATTCAAATTCTCTCGTGGAATCTAATAGTCAGGATTCATCACTGATTGATTTGAAGCTAGGGACATTGGCTGATTTCAAAGATGCACAGAATAGCAAGTTTTCAAAAGAGAGGTTGTTATCTTCAGTAAGTCCAACTGCTCAGGCAAAGCGTGCTCGAACGACATGTTCACGCCCTCAGACTACCTTTTGCCAGGTCTATGGTTGTAACAAGGATCTAACTTCCTCGAAGGATTACCACAAGCGGCATAGAGTTTGCGAGGTTCACTCAAAAACGGCTCAAGTTATTGTTAATGGCATTGAACAGAGGTTTTGTCAGCAGTGTAGCAGGTTGGTTCATTACATGTTTTCGTCTTCTTCTTTTTCAATCACGGTATTTATATTAGTGATTAGTCAGTGAAGATCATATTAATAATTGTCACATTGCATGTAAGGTCACTAATAAGGATAGTGATGAACTTATCATGATAAATCTTTATGAAGAAATGATATTGGCACCCTGTCAAATAAGACAGTAAAAGGGTGCGCGCGCGCGCCACTGAGTTCATAATAATCATAATGCTTTATTCATACATCCAGATTATTTTTGATTCACTTGAAAAGGAAATAACACCACAAAAAGGAGTAAATGTATGCTGATTTTTCATGTTTCGAGTTTCACAAGACAGTAGAGGCTTTGAATTTTCAGTGCATGGATAGGTTTAAGTGCCATGACAGTTTTGCATCAAGTATTCAGACGGTTTAATTGATTTTTTATTGAGTTCCAATTGTGCTAGCCCTAACTGTTTTCAACCTGGTGTTTGGATAGTGTGTTACCGTGCCTTGCTTTTCCTTCACTTGAGGAAGCTCGGGATCTTTTTCGTATGAATCCTGATGCCTTTGGACTATTCAGGTTTCACTTGCTGGTTGATTTTGATGATGGTAAGCGAAGTTGCCGTAAACGCTTGGCAGGCCACAATGAACGTAGAAGGAAGCCTCAATTGGGTACCCTTTCTGTCAAACCACATAAGTTACTGCTTCCATATCAAGGTATTGACATCTGGTACTCTTTAATCAATCTACTTAGGAAATGTTATTCAATCTCATATTGAAGCCAGGCAAACAGACACGAGCTTCTTTGCTTCCCATAGAAAAAGAAGGAAAAACCAATTTTCATTAACCTCACATGATGCGTCTTAAAGGTTTATGACCTTGATGCTGGTTGTTTTATCCTCTAAATAATCATCCAGCTCACAAATAATTACTGGATGTGTACTTGAAATAACTTTACCATGATTAATCTCTTCAGTATTCCTATGACATTTTTCTTTGATGATTGATCTAGTTTTTTTGAGCTCATTTGACTGTACTTGGTACTAATAACATTTTGAGGTCAGACCATATATTTACTTGCAAAAAACTGTAAAGGGCTTGTTTCAAAATTCATCTTCAATATTTTCCCATGTATGTCTAGGTTATGCTAGCAGAATTTGACCTGTTGTTTTGGGCTTTGAACTTTATTAAAAACTTCCGTTCAGATTTTTAAATGACATCTCAGTTTAATGACCAAGTAATTTGACATAAAGATGGCTAACCTCTCCACTAAAGTAACTATTGCTTAAAAAACGTTATGCTGCCTAACCTTTGATATTCATATAGATATTTCATCAAATCTGAGAATAATATGGATTGGACAGGCTCCAAATTTTTAGGGACTTCCTTCCCAAAGAAAACATCTCTTCTTTTCCCAAACATGCTTCCTGGGAGTACTTTTTATCCGGAGAATTATGAAGAAGAAAATTGGTGTAGGCGCATTAAATTGGAAGAGAATTCAATTTACAGCTCTTCATCTGCAATACCCTTGGGAAATGGGCAGTTGCTGCCAAAGTCATTCCTTCATTTGCACGGCAACGGGTTACAAAAGACTTGTGGAATTTCTCCACCGGCAATTGATGACGGCAATTTTTCTAACACGGGAACTTTTCATGAGTTAGCTGGGGCGTTGCCCTCTAGCTGTGCTCTCTCTCTTCTGTCAGCTGAATCACAGGACTTGAGCCATTCTGCAGGAAATATATCGGCTAGGCCCTTGGTCAGTCAAGTGAGTCGTGCTCGTCAGAGCTTGGATATAGTTAACAAATCTTCAGGGGTAGGCTCTATGGATAAGTACTTTCCAAATGGACTCTATTCGTCTGGAACGAATTTCACTGAAGTTAACAATATGGGGCCATTTGTGGTTTCTGGTTCTGGTCATGCATCCGACTTCCAAGTTGAAACTGATGGATTCCTACATCAGTCCGATATTTTGAATGCGAAGTATTGCGTTTCTCCTGAAACTGGATCAACTGTGGATTTGCTTCAACTCTCATCACATCTTCAGAGGGTGGAGCAACAGAGGAACTCCATTCAAGTGAAGCATGAAAATGAGGATTTCTGCAGTTTTGGTTCCACTTATGGTGTGTGAGAGGAACAAGGTATGCAAGAGAATAACCTGGCTCATACCTTTTGAATTTCAAAGTTAAAACCCGTGCGGTGTAGTGGGAGATACCATGAATTGCAAGAACAGTGTAGTGTTTTTTCTTTGACAATGTGCACTCTTCTGTCTTGATGAGAAAATGATAAATCCAGTGTTGTTGCATGCAGGTTCAGATGAGAGAATTGATGGCAAGCTGCTAGCCTGCATCAGATATAACTACTAACTTCATCGGTGCAGTGGACAATAGAATAGGCACCTAAGAGACTTCAGCTGCTTGCGTTAGACGTACATTCCTTTACTTCAAAGGTATATAACACGAACAATGTGTTTTTTTATATAATAATTGTAAGGTGATGGTGCAAGTTTGATTTTGCTAAAGATAACTTATTTAGCTTCCATTTGAAAATACTATGCTGGTCAAGAATTCAATTACTAAATTATGTACGGCCGAGTATACTATTGCAGAATTTTCGGCCTTTGTTCATTGACCCTTTTTAGCATTTTCGGAGAACAAATTTGAAGGGACATAAATTATGTTCACTTGATCCACTCGGTGACTCCTGTGTTATTTTTGTTTGTTTGAAAATACATCAAAATAATATTTTATTTTGTTTTTGAATTTTTTTTTATAACAACCTAAAATGATAAAAAAAACACTAAATATCCAGAAAATTAATTTGGTCCATGACCACCTGCGATTATTTGTATTAAAAACGAGCCACCCCGAGTTACGGGAGCTCTGACCCAGCTGTCCATGGAGGGGGAATGCTTTTCCACTGGTATTATTGCTTTCCTCGCTCCACTTCCATTTGAAGTTAACCTGGGAGTGACCACCTCATCGAAGGGAGCTCTTCCCTGTTCTTAATGGCCTGGATTACGGGCATGTGAGCTGTAAGAGGAACGGAGATTCAAAAGGTGACAGAACTTCCCCACCATCTCCCCCACTGTATTTTTATAATGCAACTTGGTCTAAAAAAAACAAGATAACCATAAGATTTAGCACGTCTTCATTGTAAATAAATATTATGGTTAAACTGCTGTCTTGTTGCACGTGTCTTCCCGCTCGAGGCCCGCGGGTACAAGGTGGTCTGATCTGGCGATGTCACGATTGGCACTTGGTAGCTACTCGGCGCTTCTAATCTAATTCCATAATGAATGCTGTCTTTGCTTGATCTTCTATGCAGTGCTTATATGAATCTCTAGTGTTCCATACATATACGGATGATAGAAATGTATTTTGTTTAAAGGAATTCAAAACAAATATGATATAAAAAATGGTTTTTAATATAATTTTAAAGTAAATTTGTCTTATTTTAGAATACAAGTTATAATAAAACATGTTTTTTTTCCTCACTATTTCATCCCTTTCCTTGTGTGGATTTTATGGTACTCAAGCTACAACTAATAATATAAAATATTAGTTGTTTAATTTTGTTTTTTTGTATTTTGTTTTTAAGAAAAATGAATTCCATTACAATTTGACTGCCACCATTATTTTTCCACGAATCCATGCCTAATTTTTTAACAAAATAATATAAGCAGTAATATTTAATGTAATGTGTTTTGGGCCAAATGGTAGTAGATAAACAATAATATTCTTGTAAATCTCAAAACGAGCTGTTATTAGGTCAAATAACTCATTTAATAATGTATTTTTGAAGCATTTGTTTTTTTATAAATGTTTTAGTTTGTTTTTGAATTATTTTAACAAATTTATTTTTTAAAAAATACAAAAAATATTATTTTATATATTTCCAAATAAAAAAAATCACTAGAAAAGCAAAATCTCAAGCAGAAAGCCGGCCGATTGTCGGTATATGCTGACACAGACGAGGTTACACGATTGCTTCCTAACAAACATTCTAGTACACCGAAGGAGAGATAAAAAAGAAGACAAAAAAGAATCCTAGCAAATGGTCTAGGTTTTATAGGCCAGGGCCCAAGATCGCCTCGTCTAACGTTATCAATGTCTCGATGAGATTCGACGGCGGGCTCCCGTCGTTTTTCTTTTCTTTTCTAGACGGAAAACAATCTCTTCTTCTTCTACGATCATAATAAGTGGGAAGCATAATGTCTAATTGTTTTGTATTAAAAGTTGACTGTTATATATATATATATATAGAGAGAGAGAGAGAGAGTTGTGGATGTATGGGTCGTTATCATTTTATTTATTTTTATAATCGGGTGTCCGTATCAGTTTACGCGCACCACAACTAATTCCCGAACTCACTGAATATACTGCAAATTCAGTTAATAAACATGCATAAAAAGACTCGAAACCTGATACAAAGTAAAAAAAAAGTCCCGTTAACATTCTTTATATTAATTAACACAAATGTGCAACGTTTTCCTTTTTTTGCCTTCATGTCAGGTCTCTTCACAAGCATGGACACGGATGCTATTCATGGCATTAATTTAATGATATCTCGATCGACTGAACACCAGCCTTTTTAATTAATTTAATGATATCTTGATTATTTAATTTAAAACTATCAGCGTTTTTTTGAACATCAAACGACCGTTATAGACATTCAATACAGAGAAATTAGGCAGCCAATTCCTGAGATTGTTAATTCTACTAAATATGACACCGTCCAGATCAAATTCCAAGGCAGTAGCTAGCAGCTCATCAATGAAAATTTACCACCAAACAACACATAATATAAAGGACAAGATGTACCCTTCAAATCTCTCCCGCACATCTATCGCTGCAATGTATAAGCCCTGATTAATAAAGAACCCGTCTTGACGAGCAGATCAAAAAATAAAATACATAGTTTGCTGTGTATGGAAAGATAACGGGAAGAATATTTGTTTAATTACCTGCATTATTTATTAGGGCTCCCAGAACCGCCACCTGACTTTGGAATGTACCTAGCCCTAGCCCACTATAACCAACAAAGCCTGGTCCAAGTCAATAAAATGTGTACATTTTTTTTTTATATATAAAAAAAACCTTGAGCAAACAAAGAATCTTACATTTTTAGCTGCTGTGCTAAAAGCTTCTCTGTGTGGTATCTCAGGATCGGCAGCTTTGATGCGCTGTATCTCCTCCCTGTGATGGAAACACACTTCACACTTACTTTGCTAGTACTTATAATGATAGACAGGTATTGAAAAACACAGGAATGTTGGCATGTGAACAACCAAATTAAACGACTTGTGGTATTTCCCCAGTTTTGTTATGAAATCAATTAGGCAATTCTCTCGTTTATATAATACATATATTGAAATAGTTTCAGAAACATGTGAATAGAACGAAAAACATCTTCTTCTTACTTCATAAATCTATTGTAAGCTGATGGAAGTCGGTGTTTCTTCTCAGGCGCTGTAACAAAATAATAAAAATTAAAAAGAAAGAAGTTCAATAAATTTAAGGGGTAAATTAGCAGATGCATGTAAGTAGAGTCAATAGTTCTTTAAATCAAAACAAAGATGGGGTTCCTACGCTTCACTACGAAGGGTGCTGTGGGCACCGGTTGTTCTCTAGAGGTCGAGGAGGATGAGGATTCGCCCTTTCTGATATCAGTGCAAAACCCTAGCTTCTCCTTGGATAAGAACTTTTCGTTGCTAGAAACTCCCTTCACAGCACACACGCAATTAAATAGAAAGCATTTTAACATGGCATGTTGTGAATTAAGAAGAATTTGCAATGCACTGTTCTATCCTGATCATTGCTGATAAATATGAGTGATCTTGTTAATATCAGCCATTTGTTAACCAGGAGACGAATTCAATGCCTTGTGTTTACCTACTCGAGCTATAATTTCAGTTCAGATATTGACCCTGTATCTATTCTGTAGAATAACAACAGTGCCATCTGAATCGCCCAAGACCGATCAGAAAGCAGAAGGCGATTAACGATTGATCACAAATATTCTATTTCTTGATTCAACCTTATGAATGGCGATGTGATATATTAATAATAATAATAACGTTATATAATCTACGTACCTGGAGACTCAGTTGGTGGTGATCAAGATACTGCCCCTGGTTGGGAGGTCTGGTGCTGAGAAAGGAAAGATTATTGCAATGACCACATCTGACTGTCACAGTGTCCAGCAGCTTCTTGAATGGAATCCCGACCTAAACAATTGAACAATGGAAGAAATCATGAAAATAACAGCTCATTTATCGAGCCATGGTTTCCTTTTCATTACCGCATCTCACTGCAGTATGATTTCCTTGTGTGTTTTTCAGGCCCTAGCTAGAATAAGATTGTTCCGATGCTAGTTTTAAGCAACATTCCTAGCGAGTATATATGTGGGTGAAACCAGACGATATAATCAATTATTAGGTTAGCTACACATACTACTATCATCCAATAAATCAACTAGAACTTGATGTGTGTGTGTGTGTGTGTAGATACATAAAAAACATTGTAGAGCCACGTTTTGCTGTCTATCTAGAAATTATTTAATTTCATGATGAGGATTGAACAAGAATAGATGCGAATTAATGGTACCGCAAGAACAGTGCTGCAGAAGTTGCAGCGGACATAGCAGAGATGCTCAGGTGACGGGACCTCTGTGCTTGCTTTCTCTTCTAGGTTCATTGTCAAGCAACAAGGAAAGAACAAGATTAGTATAAAGAGGAGATGACTGATTGAAGTGGAGAGTTCCTTGTGATCAGGCAACAGCAAGAAGTCTAGCTAGCTAGGGTTTGTGAGTATATAATATACAACAAGAGAGCTGCTTCAATAATGGGAGAGTAGAAGTGTCTAAGCGTCGAAAACAAAATATATTGCAACTAATTGTAGTAGTAGAGTCAAGACAATTTAAAAAAAATGTTAAAATAATATTGTTTTGAAATATTTTCTAATAAATTCAAATCAAGTTTTAATATAATTACAATGTATTATCTAATATGGAAAAAAAAATAAAAAAAACAATTAATTCCAAATTAAGCAATATGTATATACACACACAAAAAGCAATCTCGTTTAGTTAGATTTTGGTGCGGGTTTCCATGGTGTTGTCAAGTCAATTATCTGTTCAGTTTCTAACCTTTTGGTTTCAGGCAAAATCAACACACACCGTCCATCGTGACATGATTGAGAATTGATTGCCATAGTTGCTGGTGTCTTGGACGTTGACATATATAAAGTTGGTGAAGTAGTCCTGGACTCAAGCCTTGTTGGTCTCTCTCTATATATACACACCCCGACTCAAGGAAGAGCTAAAGATCACTCAGTGGAATGAAAAGAAAAGGAAACCAGGCATGGAAGCACGAGAGTTTATAAAAATGGATCGATGAGTAGATGAAGTTACCAAGTTGATCATGCAATTATAAGCAGATTTACTCATGGACATAATCGGAAGAGAGATTTCATGCACTAATGGTTAACTCTTGTTAAAAAAATCAGATATTATAAATTATTCCCCTTTCTTTCCTGTTATGATCAGTCATGAGTTACATGACATCGTCCCCTTTCCTATCAGCTGCTAATATCATTTTACGTTTTCTAGTCATTGAGCTCTCATCAGCTCCCGGCCAGTTTTATTTTGCGCCACTGCTGAACGCTGTTTCGCTAGTTTTTCAAATGGACATCATAAGATGGGATGGTGACGAAGAATTGCCAGCAAAGAACAGCCCGTCAGCGAAACTAGAGTGGCAGGCAGGGAAATCACCATTGCTGCTAGCTGATGATAGCAGTTAAATCGGAGATACCCAAGATGGTCAGGCTGAGCGAATAATTGATGTTTTAGCCAGAGACATCGACAATCTAATTAACCAACAAAATGACCAGAACCAATTATTGTCGAATTTACACCATCGAGGAATAATGCAAGCAAACAATATGAGGTCAAAAGAGGTCATTGTGAACACCCCCACATGTTTGACAGAAACCAAGATTTAGTCAACGACAACATGAATGCCTCCAGCTAAATTTTGGAACTGGTATCTAATTGTTTAGAGGCTACTACTTGCACAAAAGATGCTCCTGTCTAGAACTTAAACGATAACCTTCACGTTCTAAATATTAAACACAAGAGGTTTTATCCCCAGAGAGATGAGATCCATCACAGTCTGTATACTGGGATAAATTATCTATGTGATAGTTATTAGTTTGTGATCATTGAATAACAAGTTAACTTGCGAGATCTATTGAGGTTAATTTAAAACCTAATCTAAGCAAGATCTTTAGTCCGCAAATCACCAGGCTAAACCATCGACACAGACGAAGTTTAGCAGCACTTCTGGAACCATATTGATAAAAAAAATCTAGCGCGCAAGTGCCCATGTCAATCGAGTGTTAGGATTGTAAAAAAGAAGCTAGCGTCTATCCAGAATATCAAGGGAAACGTGAACGAGTGAAAAAGAAGATGCAGAGATGGCAACCTGCAGTGGCTCCATCTTTTGTGGGTGCGGTGCTAAACGAGGAAACCTGAAAGAGACAGATGCTAAAGCTCATGTCACCATCACCCTAATAAATCAAAATAGGAGATGGGTTTTGTGTCTTTTGTGACGGGACGATTCCTCATTTCCAAACATGGAAACAAATCTACAGTAACACTTGGTATCCTCAGCTTTCTCTGCTAGTATAAATCGCCCCCCCCTCCATCTAGTTTTAGGTGTCTATTACCCTCAAGGTCTCTCCTCAGACCGATGTATAGTTAGCTAGTCATTGCCCTGGCTAGGTTTTTGATCAACTATGGAGTTTGATACAGGTTTTCATGGGCCGGCATTAATTGTTTCCATCCAGCGAGATTCCCATGTCTTCCCTTTCTTTTCTCCTTCTCTCCTTGCGCCTTACCCGACCAGTACACACAGATAGTTCTGTTCATCAACGGATTTCGACGCGTTCACTGGCTCTGTTTTCACCCCTTTTCTCTTCCTTTAAAGGAAACTCAGATTAGACATCTCCATTTCTTTCTCTTCGTTCAAAATTAAACTAGTTTTCTTTTTGAACAAGCCTGCCTCTTGGACATTTTACAGTTCTCGTTTTTGTTCATGCCTGATTAACTTCTGTCCTGGAAAAAAAACTTTTCAGTTTTCATCACACTGCTCTTCCAGTTTGTACGCAGCTAGCTAGCTCAAAGTTTTCGAATTACAGTTAATTAATATTCTTAAATCAGATAAATTATTTTAAACTGATCGGGTCAAAAAAAGTGCAGAATTAATGTGTAGATCTTGGAGTTTGGGGAGATAAAATTAAAAATCTTTCGGTTCATTATTTCATTCTGCTTACAAGTCAAGCCTTTGATTTCAAGGTCTCAATGTTCTACCATGCAGAACCGATTCTCCTTTGATTGCTGTTTTTTTTTATCAAGCTGATGCATCGATATAATGGTTTTTCGATATATTAAAAATATAAAATCAACACTATATATATTTCCATTGCTTTAATTACTCCCTAATCAGCATGGTTTATCATTTATGTTTGTTAGAGTATAATATAATTATATAAGAGACTTCACCTACAAGCTTAAACTTGCAGGTGAGATGGTTCCATAAGCATAGTATCGGAGCCTTGTTGACCTAGCGATTACTGAGTTCGAATCTCAACCCCCCATTCTATTTGATAAAAACCAAGTACAAGATGATATGGATCCATGCGAGTTTCAAGCTCGGATGGTTCCATAACAATGCTCCCTCCATCGCAATTTTTAAACACATTATTACAGAAAAATTCTCAACCAATCTAATCACAATACCACGTAAGAACAAAATCCCACTGAAATCTAAACAGAAACAAACCTTATCTTCTTTAACTTCATCCTGATCAGTGAGGAAAAGGAATTTGAAGACTCGGAAGACATGCAGGCACCCAGCTGCATATCATGGACCAACAACCATCCATTCCAGTACCCGTAAATTTAACACGATCCTGTTATGCCTATGATCAGAAGTACGTTTCAGCACAAGAAATGTAACTCAATAATATTTATATTGTAATATATTCTTTCAACATGCTCCCACATCAGTGTCGTTGTAGTATAGTGGTAAGTATTCCCGCCTGTCACGCGGGTGACCCGGGTTCGATCCCCGGCAACGGCGATTCTTTTCGTTTTTTTGAAAAGAAGTTATTATATTCGATTTTTTTAAATAATATTTATCTAAGCTGGAAAGGGGAGGGAACTTTAAATTTTCACTCCCGCCATTAAAACCCTCTATTCCTCCCTCCCTCCCTCGCATCAATCAATCAGTATCGTACAGTCTTTCTACGAAGCAAATTCGCATTTTATTTCTCATTCTTTCGAATGGCTAAATCCAAACTAAAGGAGGAGGAAGAAGATCGACATGAAACGGAGAAAGCAGGCGGTCTTGAATTAGTGTCAATCGGATCGCTCTATAGCGGTGGCTCCTGGGACAAGAAGTACTGGAGCTCTACTAGGGTTCGTTCTTTGGTTTCCTTTTCGATTTTTGAATTTTAATCTAGTTAAATCTATCAACTCTTTAATACCTTTTCGACATCTTAAGAAATTTCAATCTGTATAGTGAACTTTTAATGGTTATTTCAATTAGATTATGCTAATATTTGATTATCCGTGTAGTGGTTCTAAATTTGGAGATAGATCCGACTCGACTAGAATGGATTTAAGCTGCTTAGCAGTTGATTTCATTTCATTTTCTTTAATTTACAATAGACTTTTGCAATCCGTGTTGACTTGTCAGCCTAGGGCTTGGCAACTACTATTTAGGGCTTGAGGTTTTATTCATCTTTTGAATTGAGTGGTTGGATTTGAAGAATTTACTCCTATAATATTCTGGCAGTAGATAAATCTAGGCTTCAAATGTTGTTTTTAATTTAGAGGATCAAGACAAGGATGAAGGAAGTATCTGAACTAAGTACGCTTGTGATGTATTTGAAACATAATATACTGCTTCCCTTTCGAAGTTCTGATAAAATTACTTGTTTTGATAATGTAGGGCGTGTGTTTGTGAAGCCTAGGCACTTCTGCTTGTTTTGTGGATTTGGCTCCTTATCAAGGACTAGCAAAAATATTCCAATGTAGTTTCACAATTAACAAAGAGAAGGCTTTTAGGAATTTGTAGAAAACTATATACTGTGTCCGTATCCTATTATGTCATGTTTCTTGTCAACATAATTCTGTTATTTTGTAGGGTAAAGATCGATATCCTTATCCTGTTGGATACCTAGCTCGTCGAGCTTACAATGGGGGAGCTTACAAGATGGAAATTCATGAAGGTCCTAAAGGGCCTTTATTTGTGGTTTGCACCTAGCCCTTTTGATTTTTATCGTTCTTAGCTAGCTTTACGCTAAGGTAGAAAGATGAAAATGATAAATACGTTACTGCTGCAGATTACTTCCACTGATGGATATTCATGTTCCGGTCAAACTCCTGTTATTGCGTGGCAGAAATTTCAAAAGAATTGTTACCCTCACACAAAGATTTGGCAAGGAAAAAGATTTTCATGCACGATAGATGGCATAGAGGTAAATGTTGGTACCTTCCTCAAATCAGTTCAGTCTTGAAATCGCATTGATCACAAATAATTAGTGTTGTGTTACGCCTTTATCATATTCAGACAATCATCTTGCAGAAACTGGATTAAGCTTTGCTCACATCTAATATAAGCCTCTAACCTTTGTAGCTAAGATGCATTGATGTTCACATTAGATACATTTGACTGGTATTAGACTTTACAAAAGTCCATCATATTCAACCTCAGTTAGCAGTAACCTGGCTACATTTGTAATCTTTTAAGGTTGCATCTCAGTGGTCCTTGTTGCTCTATTGCTTGCAACTTATGAAAGTAATGGCTCTTCCAGATTACCCAGTAATATAACTAGAAATTGTTTATACCTTCTTATTGTTTCCTTTGTATTAATCTTCAAGCTGCATGGTGTTCGATTGATTAATGTCCTGGCAAGCAGGAGACTTACTTCCTCTATTATCAATTGCAAAACTAGGGAAAGATAAAGAAAAGGAACCTCATTTTGTGCTAAAATTCTCCTTTTCTTATGCTTGAGCAATGCAGTTTTTTGGGTTCAAAAATCCATTTGTCCAGAGGTTACTTCGAGAATTGGTGACAAATATAAATGGGATTGCAGAGCAGAGCCCACTACCCCCCAGCTTCTCCAATGAGTCCTCTAGAACAGAGCTAAGTAATCGATGCACAGATGCATGCACAAGTCCCAATCTACCACCCTTCTTGGCAAGATCTCAGGTTAAGGCGAAGAGAAGTAAGAGACAAGAAATTACGAATCCTGAGTCATTAAGTACTTCTGGCTTTAAAAGATCCCGAGCTGGAGCTGTAATGCATATTGCCGAGTCATCAAATTCAGCTCCCAAAACTCATAAGCAATGGAGGTCTACTTTAAGTTTTAACCAAGAGCAGGAGTCTTGTAACCTTCCAGGAACATTGTCTACTGCAGTTTGCTCAAAACCTGTAGCTGTAGGAGAAACTGATCGCTCATCAGCCAAGGATTGTTTTCCCTCGAAGTCAGTTGACTGCTCCGATCATCTTACAGAAAACGCTGCCCCTGGGCCTGAAGAAAGCGTGCTTGCTTGGTCTAAAAGTACTAAATCCACCACTGAAGTCCTCAACTGGTCTGTGGAAGAAAAAAATGTTAGTGCCTTTTTATTCGTTGCTTCCGAACTTTTTTGCCTCTTGACACCAATGAATTGGTACATTTACTTAGCTTACTTCCTGCTACTTCTCTACTGCATCTAAGGCGCTTACATTAATGAACCGGGCCAGTTACATTTTTTGTACCCCTATTCAGAAAATTCTTCATTTCTCCCGGTTGTCGGATATATTCATGATTCTTTAGTCAAATTGGCCTAGTATGAGAAAATTCTCTTATGCAACAGCTTGATAGGTCACTGGATACTAGAGTGGAAAGGTCAAAATTTACAATGTCAGAGGAACGCCAGGCTGGAGATGCAACAGCTCCAAAAGACCAGCCATGTGTACACAATGTTGATCTTTACGCCCCTGATACCTTGGATTTTGTGCAAGGTATTCCTTGACCCATTCATGCTTTTTTCCCGAGTTGGTGAAATTTGAGTGCCTAAATTCTCTCTTGTTCAACTTTTTGGGATGTATCATCTTCTCCAAATATCCATTTTCTGTTTTGACACTAGTTTGATGCAGATAATATTACATATTCTGCTCAAGCCACCCAGGATACAAGTGCTCGCAGTGTCAGAGAAGAGTTTCTAGTCACTGAGGCCATCAATTCCCAAGGACCGATAACTGAATCGCACACAGAAGAAGTAATAGGCACACCCCACTCAGATGGGAATTCTGAAAGAAGTGATTTTGATTCAGCAGGTCATGACATAGCCAAGTCAATGATGACGTTTCTGCTTCCTCAAGCAATACCTCTGCTAAAAAACAAATCAGGAAAAAAGAACACCATTAGTTATTCAGAGGTCGTGCCTAATACACCAAAAACTCGTGAAAATAATGATGAAAATCGCCAATTTGTGGAGATTCAATCTCCTGGTGTACATGGTTCAGCTCTACCATGTTCTGAGCATGTGAAGTCTGTTGTTCTTGACAGTTTTGATGGTGACCAATGTGGGGTTCATGTGACGAACCAGCCAATACCACCCTCTAATACTGCTGACGCTGATCAACCTTGTTTTGATACAGATGCATGTCCTCCCTGCAGAGTGGATCGGTTTGTTTATATAGATGGGACGGAGTCATCAGTTTGCCAGTTTGAGACTGATGGGATTAAAGACATCTTGCCTCAGGATGGCTATCAATACCCTTATGAATCTGTGTCTTGCATCAAGTCTGCCAATGAAAATGTTTTATATGAAGAAAATCAGGATTTTTGCAAAAAAATGGATGAAAACGCAATCGGTACCGAATTCCTTTCTGGGGGAAAAGACATCAACCGTGGAGCAGATTTCAATGACGGTAATTTCTGTCATCATTTCCAGTCAATTCTGTATCAGTTCCACTTGTTGATAAGATGTCTAAAACCAAACTTATAATGGTGAACTGAACTGTTGTCTAGCCCATGAACCATGACGCATATTCCCCACTGACCTTCAATCGAAAATAAATGCCCTTGCCATGTAGTTTCTCTGTCTTCATAAACTGCTTTACTTGGAATCATATGTTACCAATTTGAGCAAGAACTTTGTACATGAAAATCAGTCAATGCATGTGCCGAAAACTCTGTTCAAGCTGTATATGGACCAGCTAAATTCTGAAATTCTTGTGTAATTTCATTATTTCAGATCCTTTGATGTTAAATTTCAACTAAACCATATAGTGGTTGTTGTCTTGCAGTGGTTGCTAAATGCAATATGAGCACAAGAGGTTTAGGCGCTTCTGTGCATATATCAAGGAATGACATCAGTGTTAAGGCTGAGACCCCTGAATCAGGCAGTTTGTCTACTGCTCAAGTGACAAAATACGTATATACCAGAAAAAAAGTCTCAAAAGCAGCATCTTCAACTAGAAAATGTAATGCTTCATTCTCAGAAAGTATTATATGTAGAAATTCGAGAGATGATTCTATCCCAGAAACAAGAACTTTACTTAATTCAGAGATGTTCCAGATGAGTTCTTCAGTGGATGAACCACATAAGAATGCTATTTTCGGTGCTGAACCCATGGCTGGAGACCAGCTCAACGGCTTGCAGATGGACGAAACTACTAATCCCAACCCCTTATCAGAGAGTATGTTGCCTTTTGTATCACAAACTCAAACATTTTCCTGTGCTTCCATGGGCAAAGATGCTTCGAATCCTCATGCTTATTCTGAAGGCAGGCTGGTTGTAATACAGAATACGTCAGAGACAAATGGACCGCCGAAATTATCCGTGAAACTAGGAACAACATTCTCCTGCTATAACACATCCAATGTCAAGGAAGTTCAGACTAACACGGACCTGAAACCACATAGGAACTTGAAGCTCAACAATGAACTGGACGGTATCTTTGATCTTGTGGGGTGCTATTTTCACCCCATGCCTGTTTTGTCACTGTTGTTGGTTACAAAAGGAGATGAAATCAATGTTTGTGCTCTGTGTGGCCATTTGGAAGATAAAAACAGAACCTTGTTTCTGTACAAGCTAGCAATTGAAGAAACAAGGACAGGGAACCCTTCTTTTGTTGGCCACACATCAATAATGTTTCCATCTTCAACAGATATCTTTGGTAGAGAAGTAAGATAAAGATGCATTGCTAATAATTAACCGATATCTTTGGCTGCTTTGTTCGCAACTTATTGTCATGATCTTGACTCTATTGTTACTCTTCACTAGATAGCACTTGAACGATGTGGCCTGCAACTAACCCCAGATGGTCAGAATCTTGTTTTACTTGGCACCATGAAAACTCCTTATTGCAGGTTGATTGCTCCTGTGGGTTTGTATTATAAAAAAGATAATATGCGATAAAAGTAAGGTTTGGGCACTAATATCCCATATATTTCATCAGGGAAGGAAGAACAGATTGTTTGTGCTCAACGTGCTCATTAAACTGCTTTGAGCAAAGTACAGTGAAAATTGTTCAAGTAGAAACTGGATATGTTTCAGTCCTGGTAAAAATGAGTACAAGTGACAGCGTGCAGTGCATATTGGCCTGTGAACCTAACCATCTAATTGCTGCTGGAGAGAGTGGGAGACTACATCTCTGGACCATGAATTCAGCATGGAGGTAAGTTTTCTGAGACAGTGTCCATTTCGTTGGACTTCAATTCCTCAACCTATTTACATAGTTTGATATCTGTGTTGATTCTGAAATGTTTGATTTAGGCTAATTTTCTCAATGCGGCCAACTGGTTTCCTTCATAGACAATTCATTTGCTCTCTGGCGAATACTCCTTTATAATTTGATCATATTTGTACTAATCTGCAATACCAGTGTTTACCAACCAAATTGTGATGGAAATGACTACGTTTTCTTCTCACCTAATCCTCCAAACCAGGTGCTTGATCTTGTGAGGTCATTATTATGCCAAAAGTGTCCATGCCTGATTCAATAGTCAATCAGAGGAAAAGCCAGCTATTCTAAATGCATGTCCTCTATATTTATTCCAGTAATATTTGGTTCAGCGCTGTACCAATTATACCATCCTTAATGGGTTCATGCTTTTGGGTTTTCTCCATGGCAAGTTGGTCATATTTTTCAAAGTGGTTCAGGAATTTTGGATAAATTAATTTTAATGTGTCCATCTTTTTATTGAGATTAGCTGCTTTTCAAAAGTTCAAACCTAATGAAGACATTATTTTTTATTAGTCCCTAGAATGCTATTTCAGTCACCTGATTCTTGGCAGTTAGCTTTGATTTTGCTTGTTTGGGTTGACAGTTTCTGATCAGGCTATCATCTATCTAACAGTTGTCATTTCTTTCTTCAAAACTTGCAGTGCACCAACAGAAGAATTTATCATTTCAGCTAACGATTGCATATCCCCTTGCATAGTTGAGTTGAAGAGGGTTCCGAATTGTGCTTCTCTAGTTGTTGGGAATAACGGCTTCGGGGAATTTACTGTATGGTATGCTGCTGACAGAATATTTCCTTTGATTCAAAATTGTTTGATATGGCAACAAAGTGTGTAATTAGCATTACTTGTTGGTCAGCATTGTGAAAGCCTTTAAATATTGAAATTCCTCCCAACTTTATATTTGATTACTCATTATATATCTCTGCCATGACTTTTGTTGTCTGCCTTGGATTTTTTTTTATCTTAAGCTACAATCCGCTTATATTTGCACAAGGTTTCTAAATCATGTTCCTCTCCCTTCAACAAAAAAAAGGCTGAGAGAAACTGACATCAGTTTCATGATTGTTCTGAATCCCATCTGTATCTGATTGCTAGTAATTTCTTTCAGGGATGTCTCAAAGCGCATGTTCATGGCAAGGGTCTCTTCTCCAAGTGCTTCAGCATGTCAATTCTTTCCAATCAGTTCGTTCAGTTGGCAAAGAGTAGTCCATGGTTTCCATTATTCTACCGTGGAAGAGCAAATCAATGGAATCGTAGATGCAACAAAATTGTGGTTTTCAGAGAACAGTGAGTGTTATTCCTTACCTCCATTAGATGGAGAAGATATTGCCATCTGGCTTCTTGTCTCGACCATTCCTGAGTTGGATACTCAAGAAGACTATATATCAAGTGATTGCGGTATAAATCCAGTTGGGTGGTGGAGGCTAGCTCTACTGGTGAAAAATATGTTGATCCTGGGAGGAGCATTGGATCCAAGGTGCTCACAATTTTGCTTTCATTGTTGAAATTATATTCGTCTTCTCCAGACCTTGTTAGGTGTTTGCCGTGCTTTGCCTTTTAGGCAGCCTACAGAAATGCCGTTGGTTCAAAGCACTTGAAGATCATATATAAGATTCTATGAGGAATTTTCGCTCCATTTTGTCTTTACCATTAGCGATCATGTTTGCATTTTAAGTTGATGGTTTGATATATGAAGATATTTTTGCTGTTAAATGCTTGTGTAAACATCATTATAGGCAAGCATTTTAGTTACTCCTGGCTGTATGTCCAGGAGTTTTTTTCTATTATCTGAGACATTGAGTCAGCTGTTTAAAATTTCACAAGTATGACCAGAAAGTTCTGTGCAGGGCTGCTGCTATTGGTTCGTCATCTGGCAATGGAATCATCGGCACATTTGATGGACTAGTTTATATGTGGGAGTTTACGACAGGGACTAAACTTGGAACTCTGCACCATTTTGAAGGTATCCTTCAGTTTGAGTTATTCAGGCTTGTATTTTATGCTATTCCATGACGTCAAATTCATTGGGGGAATTATCTGCCTAACCTTGTGTATGCATCCCTTACGCATGATCTTACAGTAAATCTCATTTAATGTTAGAAAATCATTTTCAACACCAAATTTGCATGCTTTTAACATCAAGTATATGAACTGTGGTTTCGGTTGTGAAATCTTGCAAGAGTCTAGTGAACATTAAGCCTTTTGTGATAATATTTGGTGGCTGCTTTTATTTTGGTGCTGTGTTGTTTGATCAATTCTCTCTCACCAGGTGAAAGTGTTTCCTGTATTGCTACTGACAATTCGAAGCCAGGAGTCATTTCAGTAGCAGGTGACAAAGGCCAGTTAGTGGTTTATCGACGGTCTTGCAAATGAATGAGATAGGGTAACATGTACGTTTTCTTCAAATTTCTGTCGCAGTTCAGTCCTCCAAGGTTGACGTTCCGTTTCCCACAATTACAAAGATTCGAGATTCACTTGATGCTGGATAACCATTGAAGTTTTGTCACCGCCCTATGTTACTAATCAAGTAAAGAAAAGCGCGTCGGTATATGAATTTACAAATTAAGACGAAATAAAAATTAATATTTCGTGGCAAACATCGTTACATATTGCTGCTTATCTGCATTTATTTTTTGCCAATCCTTTCTTGCCAGCTTATCTTAGTGACTTTTGAATACTAACAGCTGTAAAACCGTAGGAGAAACTCGTCTAGGAGCAGCAACTAAACAATGCCATAAAAACACCTTAATTTTCTCACATGAAACTTCTGTTTTAAAAATGTTTTTTTTTTAAATAAGGATTACTTCATTTTTTATTTTAAATTATTTTTTTATTATTTTGAAATTCTTCTTTAAAAAATATAAAATTATTTTTTAAAAAAAGTATTATTTTAAATCAATTCCAAACAAAACACAATTTTAGAAAACAGTAATTATTATAACACCAAACACTAATGCTTGCCAATTCCATGCCGGGTAATTATTGCGCAACTTCGGCTTAAACTCAAGTCTGCTGATAACTTTATCCTGCTAAAAGTTCAATTAAACTATTTTGTCTTCCAAGGAAATCCAACAGCATCAGTTCCACGATAGCAAACAAGAATGCCAGCCATGTAAGGATCTGCTCCAGGCCCATTACCATGCTCATTAGATCAAGGCATGCCCACTTTTATTGTGTGTTTTAAAAATATTTTTTTTTAAAAAAATTAAATAATAGTTCACGATGTCAAAAATTATTTTAAAATAATAAAAAATCTATCTCAAACAGTCACTTAAAACCAGTTCATTATCTAAGTTTTCCACCATACGTGACAAGAAAGGTTAATTGTTAGATTTTTTATTCATTTGTTTTGCCAAAAATTATTAAATTATTGGTTTCGCACGTCAATTGCCTACCATCAAAACCATATGGTAAATATTTAGACCACAGTTTGTATTGTGGATCTCGCCTAAAATTGTGGTTCGACCGCAATTTCCAGAAAGTATCGGTTAGATGTTTTTCACCCAACACACAAATACATAGACAAACACGGACAACACACGTGTGAAGAATGATCTTGGAAAAAAAACTATAACAGAGAGGAAGAAGACAATGGCACAACATAAAAAAAAATATAGTATAACCACTTACTAACAACCACCCTTGATGCCAATAGGACCTTTGCCCAACTCCTCTCTCTTCGTCGGAGTTTTTTCTCTTAAAAATAGTCATGGATGCAACCCTCTCTCTCCTCAGCAATCACCAGCGAGCATCAATAGTTGCTCCTTCGACACCGACAACCTCTTATTTTCACCTGTAACAGTCCAGTCTTCTCCTATAGCTTCAGCGTAGGCAACAACAAATGCAACCCTCCAACATTATTTTTGGTCTCCACAAGCCACCATTCTCAACATCACCACTACAAGAAAAACCACATTGTGCTTCTCTACCCCTGTGGCATCAGCAGGCAAGCCTCTTGTTATGGTCGGGGCAACCACCATGCTATTGTTCATGCAATATGTGAACAAAAAATTGAGAAGATCAGCGGAGTCCTAGATGAAATGGAGGAACTTGCAACTGGATTTGATATTAGAATTATATCTCAACAACATGTAAATATAGATCCTGAAACTTAGTATGAATCACATATGTTGTTTTTTATGATATTTTGCCAGATGTTGTTTCTCGATCAATTAGCAAGAGATTGTAAAGGCTTTCATTTATTAATTTAGTTCTTGATTAAATTGCAAGTAACTTGACAATAAAATAAAAACAAACATCTAATTTACTTGAATTATTAATTATATATTATTATCATGATTGTTAAATCTATAATATATTAAAAACAATATATATATATATGTGTGTGTGTGTGTGTGTGTGTGTGTGTTTTAAAATAATTTCACAAGTTGACAATAATATAAAAAATATGGTAACCAAACACATAAAATTATTTTTCATTAAACTTCAAATTCAATTATAATTGTTTTAACCAGCGCTTCAATTTTAATTATGACAGTAACTAAAAATAATTTTTATAAAATAATTTTTTAAATCACAATCACAACTACAGCCACAATACCAATAATACCCTGCATGCACAATGCAAGGTTTCGGATTTTGGGTTAAGCCGATGCCACGTCCATAGCTAGGAAATGAATTTATCTATATCCTAACAATAGTATGATATGGGCTCTATTGTCAAACAAAGTAGAAATAATGAATTATGGGCTTATCAGTCTCGCCGTGGAGGATTAGTGGATTGCGCGGTCCATATGTACTTGGGCTGAACATGGACGTTCAGCCCATTCACTCTCCAATTGAATCCGAGAGGAACGGCCACACATCCACATCGTTCCTTGGCCACGCAAGTTAGCGCTGGTCTGTTGGAATGGTTAGGGCTGACATTATTCTCAAGTCTCAACCTCTCTTGTTGTTGTCTGTAGACTGTGCGTGTTTAGTAAGAACAGTCGTTGCAGAACACTCATGTCCTTATACTTGCTATCATTAACCTAATACAAGTTGGACACTTAGATTACTATCTATTACCACCGTCCCTCTGGAAGAGTAGAAACAATATGCCAAC
Source organism: Salix exigua (assembly GCA_032356905.1). Lineage (NCBI taxonomy): Eukaryota > Viridiplantae > Streptophyta > Magnoliopsida > Malpighiales > Salicaceae > Salix > Salix exigua. The sequence goes on along the minus strand of CM063595.1, from coordinate 4,892,947 downwards.
CCTCACGAAGCTGTACACAATGCAAGAGGCAGCCCAGCATAACACTCCTCAAGATTGCTGGATCGTTATTGACGGCAAGGTAGGTAGTAGCCTCGCCACTTTTCTTTCTTTATTATGCTTATATAAACTCTACTGGATTATATAAACTCTACTGGATTTGCTACCGCTATTGTTTTGTGGTGCGATCTCAATGTCAGGGAGCTGGGCAGGTATTTAGTTGGATAAGCGTTTAGCAAGTTCATTAGAAAACATAGGCCAAAAGCTGATCTTTGTTAATATTGTGAATTCTCACTTTGTTGTATAGTTTCGGGTCTTTCTTTAAGGTTCAGAATTTGTGAATGCACATTTAGGCCTTTGTAACAATTGTCCATTATGGGAAATAGATCTTTATAGTAAATCAGTAATATGCTACATTCATCATTTTAGCTTGCATCTAAACTGAGATTTGTGCTCCTGGGTTGATTTTTTTCTTCTAGTTTTTTGTTAAATTTTATTAGTGAAAGGAGGTAAAACTCAATTCCTCTCGTCCTTATGTTCATCACTTGCTTGCATGTCCAATGTGAAAAATGATGGCAATTAGAAGAAAAAGGCTTCGTACACGCGTGGATGATCTTCAAATAGCTGTGGAACTTATAGAGACAGCAAATGTTGGCAGTCTACCTGTCTGGATGAAACTAATTGGAACTTTCGCCCTTGACAAGTGGTGAAATTCGCAATCTCTTTAAACTTTGCGAGCTGAGTTATATAACTAGTTAGTGCCATGTCTCTGTTTGAATAAGCTCGTGGATGATTTTATTCTTGGCCTGGTTGCTTGAAAAGGTACTCCAGGCAGCTAGAAGCTCTCAATTTAGCTAATTCATCTTTGCTAGGTGCTTGCCATCTGTTATCGACCTTACATCTTTGAAAGGACTTACATGTAACATAGATGGTCCCCTGCTAAATGCTTTGTTATCGGTTTCTTATGTGCCAGATTTGATGTTGCTAAATGCAATTCCTATAGCAAGCAACAGTCTGTACCATGGGAATATTCCTTGGTCCTGTATAGACCATAGTCATTTCTCTCTGTCATGAATCTTTGCTGTTCTCGTGTGCTTGACATGAACTCATGATCATCTCTCCTCTTTCATAATATGTGTCGTTTTTTTAATACCAGGTGTATGACGTGGGTTCATATTTGGAAGAGCACCCTGGTGGAGATGATGTTATCCTTGCTACAACTGGTATTCACTTGCATTTTCATCATATGAAGCAAAAGACTTGATCAAGAAGTATATGATAATGAATTTAGCGTTATTGATATCAATTATTAGTCTAACACTATGCAATGTTATTGAAGGCAAAGATGCAACAGATGAATTTGAAGATGCCGGGCATAGCGAAAGTGCCAGAGAGCTATTAGAAACCTTTTTCATTGGTGAGCTTGACCTGTCTGCCACAGTTATCCCAGAACTTGAAATCTCCTCTAAGAAACAAGCAGGCTGTACTCAGAAGTTCAAGGATCTGACAAAGCAAAATTGGGCAATTCCTGTAGCAGTTATTGGTGTCTCGGTGGTGATTGGCTTCCTGTACTTGCGCAAGAAGTAGAGGAGCTCAGCATTTTTTTCTCCTGGGTTCAGGGAACTAATTTTGTCTCGAATTTTGAATAACTAGGAGTATGATAATGAGAATAGCCGATTATTATTTAAAGTTTTCTGAAAGACTGGTGAACACCACCTATTTTCAGATTGAAGCATGACTGGGAAGGAAGTGCCCATTAGAATTAAAATACATTCATAACATAATCGAAAGAAAGGGTGATGAATGAAGTGAGTTTTGCATGTTTTTTTTATTATTATCACATTTAACCGGTTAATTGCATATGCTTGATTACATAATGCGCAGACTTGGTTGCCCACCAGGATTCCCACTTGCCCACCAGAATGCACTTTCTCAAAGGAGAAGGGAATCCACCGAGGATAGCAACACCTTAAGATCATAAACTGTTGGAAAGATCTTGAACCTAACCTCTTTCAAAAGAGTTTTGTAGTGCAGGAAGGTCTTAATCTGAATAAAGCTGTTTGCGTTCTTGCCAAACGAGTATGATAACTCATGGGACGCGTCATCTAATCCCGCAAACTCAGAGTTGCATTTCGACAAGCCGAGGCATGTGTGCTCTCATGAGACGAGCTTATATTGGCTCCGTAATGCTTTTGTTTCGTAGCAGAAATCTCAACGCCTCCCTGCCCTATAGAGTCGGCCTTCGGATCAGGCCAGGCCCGATATAAAATAATTAAAGGGCCCAAATTTATTACAGGACTCGAGCCTCAGGGCCCATGTGGGTTAATGTCCTAAAATTCAGATTCTTTTATCGAAATAATAAAAGCAGAGCATAAGCGCAGGAAAGGAAGAAGAGGAAACGAGCAGGTGCAGGAATTTTGAGAGAAACAACATGGCAGCACAGCAGCAAGTGCAAAAGAACACGCTATACGTAGGAGGATTAGCTGAGGAAGTAAACGAAGCAATAATCCACGCTGCTTTCATTCCTTTTGGTGACATTAAGGATGTCAAAACCCCCTTAGATCAAGCCACACAGAAACACCGCTCTTTTGGCTTTGTTACTTTCCTCGAAAGAGAGGACGCCGCCTCCGCCATGGACAATATGGATGGCTCTGAGCTCTATGGTCGTGTCCTCACCGTTAATTACGCCTTGCCTGAGAAGATTAAGGGTGGTGAACAGGGTTGGGCTGCCCAGCCAAGTAAGTATTTCTCTTTTTTTTTTAAACCCTAATTCTTGAATTTTTGGTAATCAATGGTTCTAGGAGTAATTCCCCGTCCTTTTCCTTGAGGTTTAGGGTTCTGGGGGCTGTTGGAGATTTTGTATTTTTAAGTGGATACAAGAGTAAGTAATGTGCTTCTATACAAGTAAAGAGGTGCAATGCGCGGTGATTTTGATTGAGCTAGCCTGAGTCTGATCTGTCTTATCGGTGATAATGATAGGTTGATTCTTGATTCCAAAGTGTTAATTACATGTTCTAGCTTGCTACTTAATGTTGACACTGGTTGGTGTAACTGTCCAGTTTCAGTTCTTACGTTTTCAGTTTGTGAGGTAGGAAAGGAAAAATATTGCCGCAACAATCAAAGTAGTGTAAAGGAATTTTGGACTCTCAAAATAGCTATAATAGTAGTGGAAAGAATCTCTCTTTGATGTGAAAATAATGACCGTACTGTTTCTTTCCTTCGGGATGAATACTTGCAATTTATGGGTGATCTAAACCCTTAGGGCTACCTAGCTGAATTGTAACTTGAGATTAGGAGAAGTCTTTCTCAAAATGAAGTTTTACTATTTTAAATGTCTTTCTGGGTACTTTAAAACTGCCAGTTGGATCTTATGTTTGTGGGATTGACTTGGTTCTTGAATTATTCAGTTTGGGCTGATGCGGACACATGGTTCGAGAGGCAGCAGCAAGAGGAGGAAATGCAGCGTATGCAGGCTGAGAACAGAGCTGCAATGCAAGCTGCAGAAGACTTGCACAGAAAGAAGATGGCAGAGGAGCGAGAAGGGGAGAAGGAAGATGAAGGGCGGGTCAAGGATGATCCAATGGCAAGGGCTGAAGTGGAGGTTTTGAAACAGAACACATCTTAGCCAACAAAATGCGTGCTTGTGAAACAAATTATCTACATTGCCATGAAATGTTTTTTCGTACTCCTCTCCCTTCGATACGTTTATGTAATTTTACCAGTCTCTTTCAAAGGCTTGTGGGGTGCAAGGGATACTAATATTCACATGGTTGAGCATTTGCCTCTCATGCCGCTGCGTTAATTATACTGTTTTCTCTTTGGTTATACTCATGATGATCTGATTTAATGTTGACTCGGCGTGGGAAAAAAAATCGGATATCATACTCGGGTGGGCAACAACGCTAAATTTGAATCCAACGGAGACAAATGAGTTAATCATTCACAAATTGTTTTTTGCTTTGTAATATGTTCCGTTGTTCGATAAACCTTAATTTTACGAACAGGTGATAGGTTGGTTTGTAAGTTGGATAGCCGGGCAACTCGGATCCACGCTATCATTTCCCAGTTTAAACTGTAAGGTAAAGAAGTTGATTCACATCAACTCCGATGCCATTAGCCAATATAGTGTTTGTAACCCGTGCTTAAAGTTAGATGTCAAGTTCACGTGGCTTGTAATTTGGTGATGAAAAAGAGACTTGAATCTTCACCTTAGCCTAAGAAAAACAAGGATCAAAGTGATCCATAACAATTTTTTTGCGGAAATTTGACTACTGGATATCCATTAAAAATATTATACAACTTGACCTCTGCTTTGGCATGGTAGCCTTCTGTTCTCTTGAAAGAAAGGCACAAGGAAAACAATCTGGTTCGCTCAAGTTATACAGTTCTCCCCACGAGTCGCATCAAAAGGTATTCCAAATTTCCAATTTGGCAATATTATGCAGGAGATCTCTTGTACTTTAGCATTGCATCGCAGAGCTTAACAGCATCTAGGTTATCTCTAACATTATGTACCCTTACAATGTTTGCACCTCCCAAAACCCCAGCAGTGACTGAAGCTACTGTTGCAGGATCTCTCTCGCTTGCAGTGGGACGAGTGCAAATTTCACCTAAAAACTTCTTTCTTGAAGATCCTAACAAGACAGGAGAATGAGACATGGACAAGCTTTTCCTTGCAATCTCCGCTCTAATGGATGGCAACCCCATGAGAAGTTCCAAATTATGCTCGGTTCCCTTTGAAAACCCAAGCCCAGGATCAATTATAATCCTCCAAGAAGGAATACCAGATAATTCTGCTTCTTTAACCCGCGAATACAACTCAGAGGCAACCTGCTTACAAACATTATCATACTGCAGGTTCTCACTATTCTGCATCGTAGATGGGTCTCCTCTCATGTGCATTGCAACATAAGGAACCCCAAGGCCAGCAACAACCTTAGTCATGTTAGGGTCTAACTGTCCACCAGATACATCATTTATAATATGAGCCCCCTTGCCGACTGCTTCTGAAGCAACTTCCGAGTAAAAAGTATCAACAGATACGAGCTTTCCATTCATCTCAGGCATCTTTAGTATGGATTCTAAGACAGGGATTAGTCTATCCAGTTCCTCCTGAGGGGATATCCTCGAAGCCATTGGTCTTGTTGATTGTGCACCTAAATCAATCATATCTGCCCCTTCTGAAATCATCAAGCGGACTTGAGAAACTGCAGCCTCCACAGACTGAAACTTTCCTCCATCACTAAAACTATCTGGGGTCAAATTAAGAATGCCCATCACAGAAGTTTTCAGGGACCAATCCCACAAATCATTTCCAATGGGCAGGACTCTTTTCATCCCATCCTTTCCAATTATACGCTCACCACCCAGTTTCTCCCATGATTCAAAGAGTCCACCAGAATGTTTTGACAAAGAATGCCAGCATGCAACTGTATCATTCTCTACATCTGTTCCCAGCAAATCCATCAACGGGGCCATTACAAATGGTCTCTCCCAAATTCTCTCATGAGGAACAGTAAGTATATCAGAATCAACCCTGAACTTTCCGTAAAATAATATATCCAAATCAATCGGTCTTGGTCCATACCTTATCCCCGCAGTACGACCCATATCCTTCTCGATTTTCTTAAGCACTCCCAACAACTCACGTGGCCAAAGTTTCGTAACACCTCTAACCGCAGAGTTAAGGAACTGAGGCTGATCGGTGACATAGGCAGGCGCTGTCTCATATAAACAGGCATGTCTAGTGATGTTTATTCCAGATTTTTTCATCAGTTGCAATGCTTCATTAAAATTATGAAGTCGATTTCCCACGTTGCTTCCTAAAGCAATCACTACTTCCTGCTCTTGTGAATGAAGTTCCACGAATGTTTCCGGGGATGAGCTAAAAAAGCGAAAGGAAGATCCTGCAAATAAAAGACAACCTTAAGGTCTTATCTGCCAATTGCTACATTGACTAACTTCTACAACCAACTTGTATTCCTAGTTAGCCAGAACTGTTTCACACGAAAGTGAAGTAGTAAAACACATACCGCGATGATTTGATAACATAAAGATGAGCAATTTTCCGGAATGATATCAAATTTACCAGATTCAGCACAGGAATTTAAATGCCAGATTATCGTATCACGATAAAAAAGTGTCTAATTAACATGATAAAAGATGCACATAAATCCATCGACATTCTTACCTCTGAAGTGGCTGAAGGCACCACCCAGCCCACGTTTGGTGGGCAGAAGCTGCTTGAAAGGAAACATATCAGCAATGAATAAAGGTGCTGGTCTCTCAAAATAGGAGGAGGAGGGGGAGGGGGAGGAAAACGTCAGAGTTTCTATCCCTTCTTCAGTCCGTGGAGTTATAGAGCATTCATCAATAACGTTAATCAAACGAAACCCAAAAGAGAAAAGAAAGAAAAGGAACAAGCACCCACGCTAGTGTTGGAAATGTCCCATCTAGGAAATCGAGATAGAAGCAAAATATTCAAATCTCGTCGTTTTATGTTGTTTCCTGGCTGGCCCGGTGGTTTCGTTGAAGACGGGATGAGGGTGTAGATCTTCTTTATTTCTAAAAAAGAAATAAAACAAAAAATATATATTAATATTATTACCACTCCATATTTCTCCTACAAATTAATCAATATTTCATCTTTATCCTTTCCCTATACAATGAGGCTGGCTGAGCAACATCACGGGGGTACAATTGAAAGATTATGAAATATAAAGGTATAAATGGAATGATGATCAATTTACAAGAATGAAAGTGAAGTTTACCCTATCCTCTCCTCTTCTCTTGCCCGGTATAACTGTTCTTTACTAGTTTTCTTAAACCCCAGAACCATTTTGGGGTCTAGAAACAACAATCCCACCAATCCGTCGACAAGTTCGAGCTCTTTTTTTTATATATATAATAATAATTATTAAATCCCTCTCTGTCTCTCTTCAATGCAATGACGTCTCTTTCTTTCACTCACTTCCTTCCACTGCCCAGGTTCTCTTTCTATCTAAAGTTTCACTCTTTAGTTACTGAGTTTTTTATCTTCTTTCTTTCAACTTCTATATTGGGATTTGTTTTAGCTTATGAATCTTTGGTTTCACGCTTACACTCCACTTTAATTGGTGGGTTCTGATTGCTGGTTAATGGAGGTGTGTTTGGCCTTCGTATATGAAGATAATCCTCTAATATGCTTCATGTCACTTGAAAAGCTGTTTATCTTAATTTCTTAGATGGGAAAAAGAAGAAGAAAGAATGTTGTATCTTTGCTTTTATTCCATTCACTATGTAAAGTTGCAGCTTTTTCATTTTTGTTCACAGAAAAAAAGAGGTTTATTAAGGGCTTTTTAAAATTATTATTCTGTTTGCTTCTTAGTAACTTCCGTTTGGTTGGTGTTTTTTAATCTTTAAATGCAGGTGGCAATTGAATCGGCCAAGTTATCAACTGCTGAACTCTGTCCAGCTTCAGGATTTTAGATTGCAAAATAAATGGGGTCTTGCGGCTATCTCTAGGAAGAAAATTTCAGAGGCTTTACCTGAAGAGGAACCAGGTGAAAATGGGGTAGTTGGAAAAAAAAAGACAACCAGGACTGGTACTAAAAGGACTACTTCACGAACTAGGAACAAAAAAGTAGCTGATGCTCTAGAGGAGAATTCTGAAGTAGTGGAGACTGCTACTAATGAGGAAAGTGCTGTGTCTGAAGATCCCAAGAAAACTCGAAGGAGGACTCGGCGAAAAGGTACAACTTATTATAATTATTATTCAGTGGATGTTATTTTTGTAGTAATTTTTAAAACTCTTGGTTTTGTTGCCCAAAGATGTGTCTGCTTCTACTAGTTTAAAGGAGGCAACGAAGAAGGTCAGGAAGAGGAGGACAAGAAAAAAGATGGACGAGGATGTAGTGACTCAAGATAGTGAATCTGAAAATAGTGATCAGGAGCAGTCTGAATTTGTTACAAATTTGGAGGATGAGAGTGATGGGGACCTGGAATTGGATATAGATGACGGAGAGGATATCACCTACACATATGACTGGCCCCCTCTTGTTTGTTGTTTTGGAGCTGCACAACATGCTTTTGTACCCGCAGGAAGGCCAGCCAACAGACTCTTAAATTATGAAATTCATGACAGAATGAGGGCAGCTTATTGGGAACCTGAAAAATTTATGAGGGCTCCTGGGGGATCCGCCGGAGGTGTTGCAGTTGCTCTTGCAAGCTTGGGCGGTAAGGTTGCTTTCATGGGAAAACTTGGAGATGATGAGTTTGGTCAGGCAATGCTATACTATATGAATGTGAACAACGTTCAAACACGATCAGTTCGCATGGATAGTAAAAGATCAACAGCAGTATCACAGATGAAAATTGCCAGGCGAGGTCGCATGAGAATGACTTGTTCTAAAACTTGTGCGGAAGATTCTCTTTTGAAGTCTGAACTAAATATAGATGTGCTGAAGCAGGTAATGGGAAGAAATAACATCTCCAGCTCTTAATGCTCTGTGCCTCTTGTTCTTTGTCCTTCTGGTTGTGGTTATATCAAGTTGCTGTGAATCAGTAAATTTTCATTAAAAATGCTGTGTGTTTCTAAATTGACCTGATATTTGCAAGACATGCGGTATGAAAAATTCAACTACCATTTCTATAATAATGTATATGAATAGAGTAATTAGATACTAATAGATGGTCTTGTCATTTTAATGTAGAGAAAATCACATAACTGATTTAAATACTGTGTTTCTTACTCTCACGCTTGTTGGTTCTCTAAAACCCCAAGAGAGGGATTTGTTACTCACTTTCATACTGTTGCTTCTGATTTCCGTGGCATGAAATTTCTCGGTGTTTGTGAATTCTATAAAATCATAAAATAGTATTGCTTTAGCTATGTTCTCTGCAGTTCAAGGTCTGTGACCATGGTGTTCAGTTTGAATTGTTTAATGAAATTCTCTTTCATGGGCTATATTTCTCCAGGATTTAGTCACATTATTAATGAGCTTTTATCCAGGCAAAAATGTTCTACTTCAACACCCATTCCCTGCTTGATCGAAGCATGAGATCAACTGCATTGCGAGCAATCAAAATAGCAAAGAAATTGGGAGCAGTTGTTTTCTATGATGTCAACCTACCCTTGCCACTGTGGCAGTCAAGTGAAGAAACCAAACTATTCATACAAGAAGCATGGAGCCTTGCGGACTTGGCTGAGGTTACTAAGCAAGAACTTGAGTTTCTATGTGGGATTGAGCCCAGTGAGGAATTCGACTCCAGAAATAATGCCAAATCTAAGTTTGTCCATTATGAACCAGAAGTTGTGGCACCACTTTGGCATGAAAATCTTGAGGTTTTGTTTGTGACAAATGGCACTTCAAAGATACATTACTACACCAGGGAGCACAATGGAGCAGTGCATGGCATGGAGGATCCCCCCATCACCCCTTTCACCAGTGATATGTCAGCTTCTGGAGATGGCATCACTGCAGGTACAGTATATGCCCATGGATATTTTCGCTGAGATTACAGCATGGCATGGAGTAGGGTTTTTTTTTTTTTAAAGTGTATATAAGTAGAAGCCAGAGCTGTTGAGCTCTTCATATTTTGTGACGCCATGCTCCTCCACTTGAAGACTGCTTATCATATGCCAAGTTAAAACATAAAAAAATCATGTGGTCCTCAGAGAACAAAATGGAGTATGAACTGAACTGTATTATGGGTTCTAGGTTAACTCCAGAGAAGCCTAAGATTTGGTTTGCACTAATCTTATTCTCTGAGTTGGTGAAAGTGCTCTATTGTGACTTTGCAGTCCAGCTTGTCAGTTCTTATAGTAGAGTTGGTCTGAAATCTCCCACCATTAAACTTGTACGGGACAAAAAATGGTAATGCCCCTCAGTTTGCTAGTTGATATTAGAGTTTGGGTAAAATGCATCTGTTACATGGTTGAGAGAAACAATCCGAGACCTTTATTATTTATTTATCGAATTCATGGAAGCATGCATTCAGATGTTCAGTGCTGTTTAGGCATTGAGTTTTAAACGTTTCATCTGTCTACCCTGGTTACAGCTTAATCTCTTCCCCAAAATCCATCATTTTGCTAAGCTCATTTGACTGTTGTGTGTGCAGGTCTACTGAGAATGTTAACCGTTCAACCAGACCTTGTTACCGATAAAGAATACTTGGAAAACACAATCAAGTATGCAATTGACTGTGGAGTTATCGATCAATGGCTTCTTGGACGGACGCGTGGCTTTCCTCACAGGGAAGAGATGGGAGAAGAACCGGAGCCTGATGAAAATGGCATAAGGTCAGTAACAGAGAGGGAATACCGCACTCTGGAGAACGATTCCGATCCGGAAGGCTACATGCCACAACCAGAAATGGAATGCCGCCCAGTGAAGCCTGTTCCAGATGACACCAGCTCGAAAACAGAAAAGGAATATGCGTACAGGGCTTCTTGGATGTAGCATCAATTTTGTATTTTACGGATAGCATCGATCATCACAGATCACTGCTTGCCAAACTACCTGGTCTTCATTCTCTTCAGCACAGGCGTGGCTGGTGGCTTCAAATGTCATTATTCCTGCTTCCCAGGGGAGGACATAGGCAAATATTCCGCTCAAATCCCAAATACAAATTTCTTAGTGGTCTGATTATGCTCACTCAGAAGTCAGAACATGTTTTATTAATTATCATATTCAAGGTTTGCATTAACATATTCTACTCATTGGAGCAAACGTTCTTAATTCATAGACAACTCTTACTGTTTTACATGATCCTCTTGTAGATAAAGTACTATCACTCTATTGAATAAGTTTACTCAGACTAGCTAGTCCCGTGCCGGAAAATTTGTCTTTTCATTAAAAAACAATTACTTTCAACTTGTTTTTATATATATAGTAAATGCATAAAATTAAGATTAAAATATTCAGTTCAAGCAATAACAAAAAACAATATCCAAATTAATCTAGATTACCTTGTCAAACCTGATAACTCATGACTTGGGTCATGTTTTCTATAACATTTTACAAGTTTTTTATTTTTTATTTTATTATACATTCAATATTTTTATATCAAATAATATTTTTTTAATAAAAAAAGTGTAGTGTGAGAGACTGAAATCTCTATTTTTTTTAAATCCCCATGAAATATATAGGTTGGTTGCGCGAGTTAGACCTTTTATTTTATTAATAGCATAAAGGTGGACGATAGTTATATATATATATATATATATATATATATATATATATATATATATATATATAAACAACTCATCAAATTGAGTCGTGTTTTTTTGCCTAATTTGTTTTTAACCAAAACATCATGATAAATTCATTCATAGCCTAAAAACAGCACAAAAACTTGAAAACCCCTTAACAAGAAAATTGATAATTTTGATTGTCAAAATTGAGGTCAACAATGATTGATTTCTCTAATCTTTTTTTTTTTTTATCTCAAACCAAAGAATGAAAATTAAGTATTGGACAAATTAATTTTAAAACATGGAAATGAGAGACCTAATAATTATAATGGAAAATATTTAAAAAATAATAATGAAAATTAAATTTTGAACTAAAACTAAAAAATAGAAATAAGAGGACTTAATATTTATAATGAAAAAGTTAGGAGAGCTACAATGAACAATTCACCAAAAGGTTAAAAAAGTCAATACTTTTCTCTGTTTTTTCACTTTAATCCCTTATCTTTTTTAATTTCTGAACAAATCTGACTTAAATTGGCTTTCAATATCTAGTCTTATAAAGGTAAAAAAAAACGTTTTGGGGAATAAAATTACACATTTAAATAATTGTCATGGAAAAGATTAGGTGGTGTCAATATTATTTAAGTCTTGTTTGGTATTGAGATTCAACCATATTATAAAAAAAAATATACTTTTTTTAGATTCAAATTAAATCTTTTTATGCTTTATATATATATATATCATTTTGTTTATTAATATACAAAAGTAAAAATATATTATCTTAATACATTTCCTAAATAAATAAAAATGAATTTCTACGACACTGATAATCTGGAGTTGGTGAATAGCTAATCTTGATTTATGTGGAAAGTGATGTCACGTTTAAGGTAGGATGAGGTTTCAGATTAATCTTATCGCTTTTTATCTTTTCTTCCTGAATGTTTATTTCCCTCAAACGCTTTGATTATCAACTGCAACAGGAATGTACAAGAAAACAGCTTTGCTTCAGTTGAATGCTTTCTGTCATTCACGAGCTATTAAAAATGTCAGGGTCATGTCATACACATATACATACACATACACACAGAGAGTATACATATACATGCACTGAGAGAGAGGGAGAGGGAGAGGTCCTACAGAATGTCATGGAATGGAACTTGTAATCTCTCTGTAAAGCAAAAGCAGAATGTGTTTAACATCCCTATGGGAGGCTGGCTTTCCGATCAACTACTATCCCACCTTCGCAACCCATCATAAAAGAAATCTGAACCACAAAAAGCTTTGCAATGAGACCCCGACTTTATTTTTCATACAAACGGATAATCACACTTCTCCAACTCCTCAAAAGAAGAGAGGAAAAAAGCCAAAATGGAGAATTTAATCCAAAGCACAAGAGAGATGAGGGAGGGGGTAATAGGAGGGTCCACGGGTATTGAGCACGTCCACTACATGCATACATACACATTGACAGTAACAGCTTGACCCTACTCAGAAAATTGAGAGCCGTCAAGTTTTGAGGCGGCCGGCTTGTCCAAAAACCACACCAACTTCCCTCTTATTGGCTGCACCAACCGCGCAGGCAATGACAGGCAGTCAGCTCCTACATCATCAGTTGCCAGGTGGACAGCCTCTGCTTTGCTCTCGCCTGTCACGACCACGGCCACATTGGAGGCTGAGTTGATGACAGGCAAGGTGAAGGTGATCCTCTCCGGCGGGGATTTGGGGGAGTCGGTGATAAAAGTAACCCATTCATTTTTCTCGTCAAGTACAGGGTGGTTTGGAAATAGCGAGGCAACATGACCATCAGGGCCCATTCCAAGAAGGATGAGGTCAAACTTGGGGCAGTCACTAATATCAGACACGTTAATTGTTCGTGTTTTCACTAGCTGTCGAACGTGAAATTCATAGTCGTCAGCAGCCTCCTCTGCTGACACTGAATCATTGATAGAATTCACGTGACTGGGTAAAACAGGTACCTGCTAGCATAACATGCATAAAACGATAAGAATGCAGGTGACTGTCATCATTTTATCAAGCAAGAGAAGCATTGGACTAGCTGAATCTATCCTTGTTTCCACTCCAAGCCTCTGATGAAGCAGAGATAAAGAAATGAAATACATCTATTAGATAAATTATTCACAATGTTTTTTCTTTCTAGTTATCTTCGCTATCGTCAAAGTTAATCGCCTTTCTATATGTTCAATTGTGCCAACAATATATAAAGTGACCAATCTCCATGCTTAATTAATGACAGATCTTACCTATTGGCATTTGGTGATGGTTCCCTTCAAATTCACCATCAGGCCTGATGATGTAATGGCAATCAAAATTAAACTATATCTTTTCCTTATAATATGCAATGGGCCCATGTTCTGTGTCATAAGGGAAAGCATAGTATTAAAACATGGCTTGCAATTTCCCTAGGCGTTCAGGGAAGCAAGAAGAGCTCTTTATATGACATGCACAATTTTGCCTATTCCATCTTTGTTCAGGGGGCTGCAACATTTCCAGAAAGGGCATTGTCATAAAATCAACGGTAAAAAATCTATTAGGTGTAGTGGAAGAAAAGACATGTATCTAATATGCATACGAAAATACACAGAACCAGAGCATAGCATACACTCTCTTTTTTTGGATTTGAGGAAGCCTCGCCCTCTAGAAAACGTATTTTGTGGACCCAGACGAGCAAATAAAACCCCAGTTGTTCCAAACTTTTACAAGAGATGCATAACCTTACTCAAACTCAAGATCTATTGTGTTGATCTCAAACCCTTTGTCATCACGTTATGCTCCTTGAGGGCAGCATACACAATATGGCAACAAACATCAATGTCTCATATGAATAAAGGTAACTTCAACTCTCTGATAACATTTTTATTCAAAGCTCATATTCATACAACTCTTAATTCAAGTTGGTACTGGTAGGGGAATTTTCACAACCACCCTGCACCAAGGAATGTAAAGCCTAAGAAAGCTTGAGCATTCCAAATGAGAACACACTAACCAAGTCATCCGTCTAAAATTTCCAGTGTCTCTACCATGTCAACTACAAGAAAGAAGCTGCTTATGATGGTGAATTGACATTAGACAGCAAGACAATCGGCTGAGGTGGCAATGGAAGATGACTGTCAGAGATCTGCTCAGGATTATCAGTCTACTTGGTAAAAAAGAAAAGAAAAAAACGATCCGATCTAAAAGGCCAGTCCATAGAGGTTGGCATTTTCGGCTATAGTGAGTTGCACAGAGCAGAAGAAACAACATTTACAGAGAAACAGCCTTAGTACAGCTGGATGCTGCATTAGATGGCCAACAGAAGCATCCAGAATACATTTGACATCTTTTTTAGGTGTAAAATTAATTGGACTGCAAAAAAGTTGGTACTAGATGATTGCAGTGATTTGCCAGTGTTCGAAAAGAAGACACGGGCATAACAGCAAAATTAGAAATGGGAGTTTGACTTCCTATGCTGCACAGGCGAGTGGAAATGAATGCAGGGTTACAAAATTTAAAACTACCAAATGAAGATGCATGCAACAACACAAAATGGAAACGTGAAGCTCATAGTACTCTATATTCAATGAAATATCACAACAGCAGAATTCTAGAGTCATATGATGACTACTTTAAGGTGGTTTCGTGAGACACTTGGCATCAACTGTGAATACAAACTATCCACCCACTAAAGGAAAGCCTAGGCATTGCATCGGATCAAGAACAGTTTGGGAGGCAAATTTATACCAGCAATGACATCGCGAAACCATTTATTTAATAGGAAAACAGAAGAATCTGTACTTGGATATTAGGTGAAGAAAGCGAAAAGATCAAAATGCACCAAATGATTGACCAAGGAAGGCACTTTGAAATACTACAATTTCCTTCCCTTAAAGTCTCTTTGAAAACTGATCACCGAGTGCATGTAGATAAAGGAAAGTTGGAAAACATGAAGGAAACAAACAAAGGCACAGACCTTGGACAAAAGACCATCCTTTGCCAGCTTATAATTGCTATCAGCATGAGTTTTCGCTACCACCCGTTCATCCGCCCAAAATATATACCATTTAGCCCAGTCTACAGTCTTGTTATAAGGAGCTTCACAAAGTCTCCTGTTACCCACCACAAATGTAAACAAAAACACAAACATCATAAAACCAAAAAATGAGGAAACACGAAATGCAATTGCATAAATACCCCATCAAACCGATGAGAGAACCACCAGATATGGCAATGGTAAAGACACCCCTCTCCTTCACCGATGCCTCTGATAATTCAGCAACATATTCTGCCAAATCGGTGCCAAGCTCATCCAAATTCTCGTGAATCCTCAACTCCCCTCTATCTTTATGAACTCCAGAATGAGCCATCCTGCTCAACAAGTTTAGCAGCTCAATTATTAACATATTTAACAAATGAAATACCACCCCCCAAAAAAAACTATGGTCAAGAGAGCAACAAAGAAATTAGACAGTTTTAACTTTACAGCATGCTCAAAACAGTTTAATCCAATAATCCTCCAATAGAAAATCCAAGAAAACAACAAACTTCTCTCATATAAACAGGCAAGAAAACGTACTTGATAGATTCAGTCCATAATGACAATAATAAAATAAAATGGCAATCGAACAATAAATGGCAGGAAAAGTAAGGAGAGATTTCTCATAGTAATTAGCCAAGCCCAGATCACAAAACCAAAAAAAATACCATTTAAAAATCCCATGCCCCATTACACCAATAAATCAGAGCAACAAAACCATACAGATTTCTCGAAATAAAAAGAAAAGGCAAGACTCTTGCAATCATACATGCAAAAAAGAAACATGGAAAAAAAAAAAAAAAAGCTTACGGAAAAGGAGGAGAAAAAGAGAGATGATTAGGCAAAGAGAAGAAGACGGACACGAAATTATTAATATGCATGTCAGTCTCTAATCTCTCTCTCTCTATATATATAAATACATAGACCCAAGATATAAATCACATTATAATTATAAATATATGTGTGTGTGTGTGAGAAAAAGAATCGTAGACGCACAAGAAGAAGGTGTTGTGGACTAGTAGTAGAACTAGAAGAGAATTGGAAGAGAGGGCAACAAAGCAATTTTCATCCTCTGGGTTTCCACGTGCATCCAATGATCGTGACAAAACACACAAACACAAAAGTAATCGAATAAAATTAGACAGAGAAACTCTTGAGGAAATTCTGTCTCTTTTTGTAAATAAATAGATGAGAAAATCTCTCAAATGCTAGATCCTCTCCTCTGTTCCCATTACACATCTATCTACCTCAAAATGTAAAGCAATTTAGTAATTATTATTAATATTAATAGTAGTAGTAATAATACATGCAATGTAATTAGTGTTTGTTGTTTCCAAATAAAAACCGGTGAGTTTTTTTTTTTTCCTAATAATAATAATAATAATAATATACCATTCCTAATAATTCAGGAATCATGATTAGTATTCATTATTGACTAGTCTCCTGTTTTAGGAAATAAATTGAAATCAGGCCAGCACAAAGTGTTTCTTGGAGGCCGGAAGAGAGTGCTATAACACCAAACACCTGCTATAATCATTTTATGACAGATTTACAGATAAAGACTTTCCACTTTTTTTCATTTAAATATAATGACTAGATCATTGGTGCTGAGTGTGATTAATTTTAATATATATATAAACAACCTTTCTTGAATCTAGATCCCTCTATATTCCTCCACTTGCTGGGATCGTGTGCTCTTCTCTACCCATTGAATCACAATGCATGGTGCTCTTACGATGGATCTCCACGATTTAAATTTCTGCACATGTTTACAGGTATACGAGTACAGTGTTAGTGGGCTGCATGATTATTATATATATTATTCGTATCGAGCATTGTAGCTATTTTGTAGACTCCAAAGCTATGTATTTACACTGTTTCTTCTCGTGGTTGAGAGGTGTCACTTATGCCATCATAATCTCTCGGAGCTGTTTCTTCTCTTTTTTTGGCAAAAAAATAAAAACTTCCATGGCGTTTGCATTAAAGATATCGTGTCAGCCTTCGTTTTCTCTGGTTTCTCCATCTTCCCCGCCACCATTGAAAAGAAAGAAAGTAAAATATATATATATATATATATATATACTTCTCTCGATATATTCATCATTAGAATATATATATATATATATATATCATTAGAATATATATATATTCTAATGATGAATATATCGAGAGAAGTATGGAATCTCGTGCCATCGATATCAAGCACCAGTTGCAAAAGAGAGCGAGAGGGATGGAGATGAGTGCTGGAACTTGCAGGTAAAAAGGTCCTTTTACAAAAGGCACCAACAGATCAAGACTCGGCGAGTTAAACGCCCCGGTTTGGTGAATCTATCGTATCATCAAGAGTGAGACATCCTGATGTTGCCTCGGCATTTTATGCCCCTTTTAGGGAGTGACAAGATCCATTCGATAATGTCTTCTAGCCTGAATTTTTGTTTTTACACGTTATGTCACGAGTCAGATTATTTTTTTAACATAAATAAATATTTGAACTAGAATGATATGAGTAAACCCGGATTCGTTTCAGGAGTGCATGAGATAGGGGTTTGGGATACCCTGTAAAATGGAAACTACAAAAAAAAAACTCAATAATCAACAAACTAGCCCTAAATAATGAAACTGGAAAAAAAATAAAAAAAATTACAAGTTAACTAGGATTCGCCCAATTGACTCGACACCGACAACATGGAAATTAAAGAAGAGAAATGAATTTTAAGAAATAATCCAAAAAAAAACACAAGTCACCTTGGTTTAACATGGCTACCCTCCAACTCAGAGTAACCATATGAAAAAGAAAACCATTAAAAAAACTAAAAACCCAATAGTTCAATAACAAATGATAAAATTTATATATATATATATATATATATTAAAAAGAATTTCAAAAAAAAAAACTCTGAGTTAACTTGCTTAGCCTCCAACTCGGGATAACCCCCGGGGAAGGAAGAGGAAAAATAAAAAAAGATTAAGACCCAATATCGAATAATAAAATTAAAAAGATATGAAGTTAAATTGGGCTAATAGCTTGGGTAATAAGATTAAAATGATCTTGCAGAGGCCAAAACAAAAAACATCTTGAAAAAAATTCTCAACTATCAAGAAATTAAAAAAATAGTAATCAAGACAATGAGGATTATATACATTATGAAATTAATGAAAGAAAATAAGGAGGTCCCAAATAAAAAAAAAAGTGATTAAAAAAAGAGAACTGAAACTGGATAGAAAAAAAATACAATAAAATATCAAGGGATAAAAATATTAAAAAAATAATAAATTAAGTATCATGTTTGATATAATCTTTATTGTTATTTAAATATCTAAAAATACTAATTTTTTCATATTCAAATAGAATATAACCAAAAAAATAATGACAAGAATACTAAAACACAATTTATATCCCCTTGAAAAATGATTTTACCTTCTCCAGCAAGACGATTTTTTTCTTCGAAGAAAATCAAAGAGGCTGAAATACGGTGTGAATCCAAGTGTTTTATCCCAGTCCATGTTGGGCACAACCCTCCTCGTTTCTCAACTTCAGCAGCTGGCTTGTCACGACAAAAAATAAAAAATAAATGGAGAGCTCGTGTGCTGATTTATTAACAAATTTCGGCTTAGAGATCTGAAGTGTTATGATCATCCCATAAATTAGCAAAATAATAAAATAATATACACTTTAAAATGATTTTACACTAAATTTATTCAAAACCAATCTAGAATTTGTTCCCTGTAAATGGTGTAAATGTGACGTGATGACAAATAGCTTGTGATCTACAAAACAGGTCAATATGCATTATCTATAAAAATTCAAACAATCCGAATTTTAATCGTACACACATAAAATGCAATTTCGAGAAAATGACTTTCACTGACTTCCAAAAAAAATCTAGAAGTTGCTTCTGGAGCCAAATCTAGTGCGAAAATAGAGTGCCTCCCAGCTCCCCAACATGATCTGAAATGAGATTGCGGATTGCTAAACGTGATAACTTGCACCGAAATTATTGCTAGCAACAAAACTATGCTAGCTAGCGTTATCCTCCATGCAAACATATGTGATGAAATTTGCACATGTTTCGGTGTCCCTTTCGCTTTATTTAAAGTTTCTGGGATCTTGTCCCCTGATTCAGGTCGTTAGGTTAGGCCCATTAGCCAAAGAATTTTTTTTATTATTATTATTATTATTAATAATAATAATAATAATAATAATTTTTCCGTGCTCCTGGGATAGAGAGGAATCTCAAATTAATTAATGGTAGCAGATCCGTTTTCACCCAGAAAAGAAAGCCAAACAGTCTTTTCACACACGAGAGGAATGGAAATTTTAGGCGAGGATCGAAGGGAATATATATGTGAACATCAGCGATAAACGTCACTTTTGATCCCCGGTGATTCTTAATCGTTTCCTGGCTGGTTTGGTGCATGGCATGTTCAGTGGTCTGATCCAATTATGGCTGTATTTTTTTCTTACAAAAATATATTTTGTGCTAATCCTCATCTCCTCCTGGAATAGTACAAGCGACTGTCTGATAACGATAATGTTGTTACGGTTATTTTTGAAAATATTTTTTTATTTAGAAATATATTAAAATAATATTTATTTTTATTTTTAAAAATTATTTTTTACATAAAATTATATTTTATAAAAAATCTCATTTAACAAAAAAAAATACATATGGTATATCAATCACAGGGCCCCTGGGATATAATGTTCCTTGCACTCTGATGCCCACCAGATTATAACCCGGATAGATGCAGAATTATTATTTTTTTTAAAAAAGAAAAAGAATCATTGAATGTTATCCTCTTATAAATTATCCAGCTGTACTACTGACAGTACTTGAACTGCTTACATAAATGATGTAGTTATCCGTTGATGGAAATAAAAATAAAAACTGTAGTTATCCGCCCATCATTTTCAAGAAAAAGCTTGAATTCAAAGCTGCTATCGCTATGGAACCTTTTTATTTTAAGCATTACTTGAGAAAAATGCAAATTTTGTGGATGCCAACAAGCGATCAGTCAAGAGAGTATACGGCTGAAAACAACATCAACATGGAATTGAATATCGGCCACAATTGTTGCGCTGCGTTCACAAGGAATAATCGAAGTAATATTGCTGGGATAGGTTAAGGAATGTGTTTGAAAAATATTTTTGAAAAAAAAATTATTTTTATTTTTAAATCATTTTAACGATATTAAAAATAATTTTTAAAAAATAAAAAATATTATTTTAATATATATATTTTTTTAAAATAACTTTAATCACACAAAAACATTCACGTAACCTCACCAAAATTCTTCACTTTCAGCTCTAAAAAGTAAGTTTTCAATTCAAACATGATGTCTTCACATCCGTTCAGCAATCATCACTAATAGCAAAAACGTGGTGAGATTCTTTTTTCGAGTTCCATTCCGTGTATACTCCAAATTTTATATGTCTTCGCCCTCTGTATATTCTCACCCACCCCGCCCGTCAGGGCTGTTTGGAATCACACCAAAAATAATTTTTTAATCTTTTTTTTCGACCACACTCTCATTTTTATTATGTGTTTTGCGATATATAGTGCATGGTATTTTAAGAAAATTATTTAAAATAATATATATATATATATATAGAGAGAGAGAGAGAGAGCATATTAAAATCATAAGAACAACATTTTAAAAAATAAAAATAACTAGAGTATGATGCAAATATTTAATATATCAAATAGAAATATAATGTATTACTCCTGGTTATAGTGGGTATTATTGATCGAGAGCTTGTTTAATATTGTAATCATAATTATTCTTTTTTTTTAAATGATGAATTTTTTATTTTCTTTAATTTATTTTTAACACTGTGAAATCAAAACAATCTAAAACCTAAAAGACTATTAATTTAAAACAAAATAAAATATTAAAAAAACTATATAGTGCAGCGTGAAGGCTATTCTCATGTCTGCTGTTCAAGGCTTTTTCACATGTATGCTGTCGTGTCATCACGCTATGCAAACTAGCCCCTAGGGGGGGGTGCTGGTAGCTTGTCCGCAATTATTTTGTCAATCCATCTAAGTTACTGGTCATTTTCAGCTCCAGTATTTCTACAACCACCTCGTGAACCCACCCATAACGACATTTTTATACACGCACACACATGTATATGTATGCTTGGGAGAAAATATATACATGCCTGGGAAAAAAATACATACACGCATATATATGGCGTGCTATGAGTTGTTTAAAAAAAATACATTTTAGTCCTTCAACTAAAAAGCCACACAAATTATTCAATTTTAATACCTTAATATCTTTCTAACTCGGTGGCGGTATAGAAAATTATTTTTATTATTTTTTAAATCATCCATTAAGAGAAGAGAGAAAGGGCTGTTGGATTTTGACCGTGAAAGAGAAAACATATCGTTAATACTTATTTAAACTACTAAAAAAGATAAAAATTATCTCAAATTGTTTTAGTTTTTAAAGAGATTTATTCATTTGTGGTTTTTTTTAATATATTTTATACGTATTAAATGTGTTTATATAATCTTATCCTTTTCCAGTGGCGAGCAAGTATAGAGGGGGGTTTCTTTTTAACCCGAGAGAAAAATATATCGATATTGAAAACACGACGGGCCGGAATGATCATTTTTCATCTTATTTTCTATTAAAATTAAGAGATAAACTTGATTAATTACACGTGTCGTGTCAGCACTGTCGATGTTTGTTTATCAACTTCTAATGAGTTGATACTAATTAATATACATGTAACTTCACATTAGTTTTGTCTTTATTATGATGATTTGGCAATCGTGAGCCCTGTTTGCATTGATTTTCAAAGTGTTTTTTATCTAAATAAAATTATTTTTGATATTATCATATATCTCAAAACACCAAAATATATTTATTTGAAATAAAAAATAAATTTTTTTTTTCATATTTTTTTAAATAAAATTTTAAAAATTCCTCCCAAACACCTCATATTTGTTTTATTTATTTATATTTATTGAAAAATTAGACCATCACGGTCTTCTCTGGAATTACTTCTCGAAAATCAGTATTACTTCTAACTGAAAAATACTGTCCAGCGATAGCAGTCACCGTGAAAAACATGACAGGATGAGGTTTTAACCTTTTTTTTAAGAAAAAAAAAGAGAGAGAAAGGAAGGAGACAGCGATAGTAGCAATTTTCAGGCTGAAGAGAGATGCCCGGAGCTACTATGGGCTTTGAAGAAAATTTTTAGAATCAAAACAGGACGCGGTAAAGTATAAATTATAAAATAAGAGGCTTCGCGGTACCGAAAAGCTAGAGTATTTGCCGCGATATTGTTTCTTTATTTCCCTTTTCGGATCTCGGTTCAGACAACTTGTCAATAGTCTTCCAACTGTTCGATCTGATGTCAATCGACTTTTTATTGGGAAACAATGACAGGATGCAGACAGACCTGACTTCTGAGCACTCCCAATAAACCTGTCCTTTCTTCCATCGATCGATCAGTTGGGTAACCTAATTTCTTTTTTGATCTGTGTATGAGGTGGGAAGGTCCACTTGTTTCTCAGTGGTCCACTTGTTTCTCAGTGAGTTTGCTACGTAAGCCCTGCTAAAAATGGACGTGTATATTTCCTTTTCCATTGAAATAAAAGTTAATGTACCCGACTCAATTCATGATATATGTTAACTGTATATAAAATAATAAAAATAAATAATTTATAAAATAATAAAATAAATAAATCGGAACATGTTATTAAGAAATAAGATTCTGCACACGATACAGATTAGTAAATTACTGTGCTGACCAACCAGCTATGACAATGGGACTCACTGTGCTAGCCAATCAAGAGGACTTGTTTTCTCATCATTATTTCCACGTGGTTGATTTTCAGATCAAGCAAACAATTTTCAAAACAGACCTCTCAAATACAAATCATTGAAATTGATTAAAAAAAACAAGTCATTATAGAGAAATGTCAAGCAAGAACATGACGGATAAGATAATCATGTTAAAATGTATCTATGGAACGAACCGGTTCGATTTGAGATTAAAGAGCTGTAAAGAAAAAGAGGTTCAAATTCGGCTAGATTTCACCCCAAATCACTAGGCCCAGGTTTCGCTGCCAGCTTATACTGCCCATTGGCCTTTAGCTAAGCCTAGCTTCCAGAGACAGTCTGGAGCCCAAATCGAGGATGAACCAACTAGGTTTTGACTCTTGACATGGCCATTCCAAATCCACCACCACCACCACCACCACCACCACAGATGGTCTGTTTAAAAGCCACCTTGAGGTCTCGACGCACACTCACCTGGAAATGGAAGATTGAAAGCCAGAGTCTTGAAACTAAGGGTCTGAAAGAGTTCTCTTTCTCTTGAAAACCAATCTTATCTTAGGCCGAAGACCCCCCCTCTCGGCCTCTCCCTCCCTCTTTAAAACAAAACCATAACAAATTCGGCTTACATAAATGCGTGAAAGGTAAAGTGTTTACATATTTACTTGGAGAATATCAAACGATGATAGGAGGAGGAAAAATCCGGCTGAATAGCTGGCAACAGGCGGCGGTTGCGGTTGGTTCCGCTGTGGGTGCGTTGTTAGATCCGCGAAGAGCGGATTTGATAGCGGCGCTTGGAGAAACAACTGGAAAACCTGCTTTTGAAAGAGTACTTGAAAGAATGAAAAAGAGCCCTGAAGGAAGAGTGAGTCTTCCTGTCCACATTTCATTTCCATCCACCTTCTGTTTCCTGGGCAGTAGTAGTTTATAATTACTGAATTAAATTATTAATCAGTAAAATCCTGAACACATTAACATGCGATACGATCTTCTTTCAATTGTGAATTATTCATGGATGAAACTCTTTTTATGCCAATTATCACACACGCACACACACTGTCAGGCAAACTGAATTTGACAGGGTCTTTGGGCTCTCCATTTATTGCGAAGATCAGATTGATTTCTCTGAAAAAGCTTTTAGGGAAGCATGTCATGGGTGTAAAATGATAGTAGCTTTTTAATGATTGAACTTCCTATTACATCATGAAGAACCCAACTTTTTTTTAGATATATAAATTTGAATGATAGGCAGTTCTCTTGGAGAGACCTCGTGTCATATCTGCACAAGTGGGGCATGCATGGGATTTGCCAGCCAATACATTTGGTGCTGCCTATGCAAGATTCATGGGATCCAGGAACTTTTCCCCAGATGACCGTCCACCAGTGCGATTCATGGAAACGGAAGAGCTGGCATACGTCGCAATGCGAGCCCGGGAGGTGCATGATTTCTGGCACACCCTTTTTGCTCTGCCCACGAACTTAATCGGCGAGTCAGCTCTCAAGGTGATTGAATTCGAGCAAATGCACCTTCCAATGTGCCTGATGTCTGTTGTAGGAGGCACAGCTAGATTTACCGAGAAGCAGAGGAAATTGTTCTTCCAGCATTACTTCCCATGGGCCATTCGAGCCGGCATGCAGAGCACGGATCTCATGTGTGTGTATTATGAGAAGCACTTTCAAGAGGATTTGGAGGATGTCCGCAGAAAATGGGGTATAACTACTGCTCCTGCAGTCCCAAACCAAAATGTGCCTTGACCAGAAGCATTTGCAAGTGCTTGGGTTGAGAGCTAATTGGTATGTTGTAGTTAGTCACCTACCACACTTGTTACTATATTTAATAAATCTCATTTATTTACCTTAATAAAAAATCTTATGATTAAACTTATTTAGTAGTAGATATCTACTATACTAATCTCTCTGATCTATCAAAAACTATTGAGGTACATGCATTAAGAACGGAGTTTTTCATCTGGACATATCATAGTTAAATTTGTAGACTTAAAAGTCATGCTGCGTACATTCACTTAGATTGTAATATAAGGAAATGTTTTTGTGTTAAAATGTTTATTTATTATTATTATTATTATTATAAACATATATTTCTTTGGTAATTGGAAAACATATTGCGTGAATAAAAACATTCTATCTTTATAGTGCTTCATAGTGACTATATATTTTTAGATAAAAATACATAAAAAAACTTTTAAACAAAACACAATAGAAACCAAGTAACAAGTGACAGCACCTGGAAACTAACAAGATACAAGCTCCCATTCGAGCATTCACCAGCTCATAAAAGAGGTTTTGGTGACAAAAAGAAGCTAGCTAGGGTTCCAAATATGCATAAATGAGCGATTAATGGCATATGCATGCACATGTTCTTTAAGAATGTTCTGGTCGTTTAAATTTAACCACACATGCATAAATGAGCCATGCCGAATTGTCCATGTCCGAACAAGCTGCTCCGATGTCCATGTCTTCCCGCAGCCTTGTTGTGATGCGAATTTAGATATGCTTCGATGGAACTTGTGATATCTCGACTAGTATCCTATGCAGCGCCTGGGGCTTTGAGAAAAAAGGTGCGTGATCAGAGCCCTTAAGCTCGAAAACTTGTGTTGGTGGATTTGAATTTATCATAGACTCCTGTAGAGGAGCAGGCATGGCACAATCTCCTTGAGTTTTAATGTAAAACCTTGGAATGGAGCCATAATTGTTGCTGGAAAGAAAGAGCTTCTCTACAACTGGTGCAAATGGGATTGGCCTCATCGATACTGATGCTAATGCTACATCCTGGTTTACGTAAAACCCGCATCAGTGAAATTCCAGTCGTTAAAGCAAAGATGTAATTTTTCGATATGGAACTTGTATACCTTGGTTGAACTTTGGTTGAACCACGAGTCTCGTAACAATGTTTTGTCGATTTCAATAGCAGTTGGAGGGCTGTGCTTTCCATTGGCATAGATAAATGTCTGAGGTTGTCTTACCAGCTCACTGAAACCTGTCTGAAATAGTTATTGAATAATAGTGTTATTAGTTCAAAAGTAATAATATCAGAAAATGCACCACTAGAGCACTGGTTCTCCATGGGCAGCAGCTATATATATCATACAATCTTGGGAAATAGATTCTTTATTCTATTTTCATGGCCGAAAGAGGTTCAGACAGTACAGGAAAATAGAGAAGAAAGACCTGAAAGAGGCGAGTTACTTGGGAGGAAAATCTATAGGCCTCGAGAGGCAGAGAGTGTGAGGGAGAGAACAATGCTGTCACGATTAATAATGGACCAGAATTGCTTAATTTGATCAGTTTAGTGTCATCCTATAAGCTGTGCCTTTTCCAGTTCTTGTATAGAATAGAGGGCAAACCTGTTGAGAAATTAGATCGAGGGCACTCTGCCCACTAGACAGCATTGTTGCAGCAATAAAAACAGCTTTTGCAATTTTAGATGGAAACAGCTCCATCACATATGAAATACAAGCACCCCCAAAATCATGACCCACCAAAATCACCTGCATTTTTAGACACAACTTGATTATAACAGTATCTTGAATAAATCATCAACCATCTTTATTGAAAAAGGAGAACACAAACCTTTTCTCCTTCACCAAGCTTGTAAAAAATATCAGAGAGTGGCTTTACATATTCGGCTAGATTTCTGATGGAGTTTGTATCAGAATAATGGATGCCAGAGCCTGTTAAGTCTACCGCGTCAACTTTAAAGCCAGCTTTCACTAGAAGGGAAATGGTTTTATACCAACACCATGCACCAAAACCACCTCCATGAACGAGGACGACACGGTTCGTTTCAAGATCCTACCAGATAAAAAATGAATAGTCAGTATAATTAGTTGAAAGTGTTATCGAAATTCTAAAGTCCAATTCAACGGTGATCTTTTTGCTAAAATGGAAAAGAGTGGTAAGGGACTCAATTCTAACGAGGTGCTTTCGTGAAAGTAACTGTAACTCCACATTCTATAGAAAATAACCCAGCCTGATATGAATTTGACCAGTTAAGACTAGACTGTATTGTTAGAATGATACTTGAATTCAGAGGGACAACATGATAAAAAATGAAGAGATGCCTGAAAGTTTTAAATGGCGATCTAATTGGAATTATAAACCCGTGAGTTTTAGTAGAGAAGCTGAGAAGGTCGCCCAAGCTACTGCCAGGGGCAGGTCCATGTGGTAAGCAAGACCTAGCAGACCCCATTAACCAGCACTATCCCTAGAACGTATGGAGTTGAGAAATAAGCACAGACGAATATTCTACCAGGGGCCAATTCCCATTCAAAATCATGTTAATTTGTCGCAGTAAAGCTTATGTAAAGGAACTATATTCGTAAGACAAATCTACTGGAATTATCCTTGTTTCATGATCATGCACAGATGAAGCTTAACCGTGAATTGGAGATCAAATGGAAAATATATGAAAGGAGAATTTGAAACTCATGATATGCTCATGTATCAAATATAGATGACCATTATATAAAAAAGAAGAAGAAGAAGATAATAGCAACCTGGTTAACAAGCTGGCCAGGCCTTGTTAGCAGAGAGTCGGAACGAGACTGTTGCCTAGAACTTGAACTCCTCGTAAAACCATCCTTCTTGGAACCTGAAGAAGGGTATACTACAGATTTGGATCTGGGAAATGGAAGAGAATTGCTATTATTTCCTTGATGATGGTTAAAGAGCAAAGCTGCAGCAAGAGCTTGCTCATCAAGCTGGCCATCAAATTTCCCTGCCTTCTTCTTCCTTTTATTCTCCGAAGAAGAGAGTGAAAACAAGAGCCCAGCTCTTCCTTTGAAAGAGGCTAACAAAGGTGGATGGTTTACTTCATGTTTAGAGCTTTTTTCTCTCGCCCCTTCCGTTGAGATGCATACTAATGCATTTCCCATTCCTCCCTATTTCACCACTACCTTCTTGTTTTTTTTTTGCGTGGATGAGCTACTCGCACATATATACATACACACACACACAATAGGCGCACCCATGTGTGAAGGCTACTTGGTGCACACAACGTTTTATGTCATAGTTGAGCTCACGTTGCTCCTTACTGTTCCATTGTTAGAGAAGGGGTCGGTGACCAGAACAGCTTTTATTATACATTGAAAAAACTTGGCTGAAAGAAATGACGTTGACAATTTGATACTTTATGGATGTATTTGAAAAAACTAACTGAATAACAGATCCTCTTGATCTTTCTACCAATTACCTTGCTGGTTGACAGAAGCCTTGACATGCGATAGTCGCCAGCTTTTTTCTGTTTTTTTAAATGCTCTCCTTGGTTCATCATCAAGGTTTCTTTGTACATTTCCTTTGAGAATCATGCAAGCCACCCCGGCCCGGCCCGCAGTTAAAAGATCACACGAGCGATCTGATTCGCTGAGAATCTATCAAGCACGCACGACCCTTAAAAGTCCATTTGTTAGGCTGTCTGAATTGTTACCAGAAATTCACTAACAAGATTTGCCTATTGGAGGCTCCTTGTGTAAAAGACTACATGGTGCTCAGAAACTAAAACACGATGAGCAATTCAATCTGCTGCTTAGAATTTCCAAACTATTTACAGATCCATAGATAAATTATCATTTATGAAAAGAAAAGCTGTTTCGTTTAAGGTACACAGTGGCCATTTGGTGATATATCTGGCTTCGTTAAATAATACAGAGAAAAACTAAACCTTTGCTTTCTGGCTTGCTTGGGAATCAAAACTGCACGTCCTCATGGCCGCCAACGCCTCTCCCCAGCCCACATCCAGATGAAAGACCAGCCACAAATTTAGCCAAGTCTGTTTAGATGCTGTTTCCAACAGCCAGGCTTTAACATCTGAAACCATTGTTTAAAAAAGGACGACCGAAGCAGTAACTTTCCGAAATGTTCACCCCATCAAGAACTGACAAGCACCTCTTCGCAGAGATCCTTGCTGGAAGACGAAAGCCAGAACACTGCAGATGGAAACTAACGGGACATGCATGGTGTAGAAACCCTCCAAAATTCTCCGAGTCATCAGGTCAAGCAATGCTGAAATGGATAGACTCGGAAGTCCACCTTGTGAACGCATCCTATCAACAAAAAACCATAGAGCCACTTCTCAATCACGAGTCACAGCAATCCTCCTCTAGTTGCTATTTCCCAGCTACAGTATGAAAATCAGGCCATCAGGCTATAAAGAGATTTAAAACTTCGAAGTAAAGGGAAGCCAAGTTCCAATCTCCAAAAGCGTTTCAGTCAAAGAGATATTTTAGAAGAGTCATGGACCCCTGCACTGGTATAGTTACCCTACGTGAAAGGGTGGAAAACAAGAGACTTAATTAGCAAGATATGTGAGTGGCAACCTTACAGCACCAAGAGAGAAGAGTAGCTTTTTACATGCTCAAATGCAGAATTTTCATACATTCACTACAAGTTGACAAGTACAAGATTTGGGGACGGAACTCTTTGTTGCATCTAGCAATAGCATTACATCAAATGACCAAACAAAATGAAAAAGGAAAGTAAAATATTAGCTGATAGAGTTCATACCAAAACTTCAACCCTGCATTGCATAATAGTGAGGAGCAAGCTCAGTCAACCACAAATAATCAATTCTAGTTGTGTTGCGAATGTACTTCTGACTTGTTTGGACAAGTTCATCAAAAATCACGCACTCCAGCTTTGACTGGTGTAACACAGAAGTAGGGTGGATCTGCACTACTTGACCACTTGCTAAAGCCCTGCCATTCATTTCAGCAACTTTGAGGGTCTTGGTGTAGGAGAAAGGAAAGCGAGACACAACATGAAAATGGATTTCAAGAGAAGGTTGGATACCACAACCAACTAGCCAAAGACTTGTTAACAAGGGCAAATAATAGAAATACCAAAGAAACCTGAAGTAACATGCAAATGGATGTCTGAGCTTATATAGAGAAATATAATACCTGTATGTTCCCTCAGGTTGCTTCAAAGCTGCATTAAGGAAAAATGAAGCAGCAAGGCATCTACGGAATTGAAGAGTGTCATCTCCACAAGAAGAAATAGGAAGACCCATTTGTTCAACATGTCCTCTAATTTGACTGCAGTAGAAAATGACCTCTTAAATAAAGATTGTTAACTAATAAAAACCACAAGTCTCAAGAGTTTTTTGAACATTGAGTCCATATTGAAATTAAAATTTATAAGTGAATCCTACAAGAAAGTAAAATAACCTAAGGAAAAGGAGGGAAAATGGAGGAACAAAAGGGGTAAACAACCTGTGAATGTCACAAGCATGCTTCAGTGAGCGACTATTAATAAAATTTTCCTTGCACCATTTTCTTACAATCTTTTCATTTTTTCCTTTAATATTTTTCTCATTTTTTTCTGTACCAAGTTCCATCCTTCTCTTCTGTAAGAGTTCATCAGCAGCACGATAAACATTAATCAAAGTAAGATGGTCACCATCTGGACTTGCAAAACACTTCTTTGCAGTTTTTGCCTGCCAAGAAAGAGAGAAAAGGCTTTTTAATATGAGGTTTTACCAAGTTTGGATAGGTAGCATAATATAATGCAAAAATAGAAAAAAAGCCAGTCCTTTAACACCATATTGACAATGTTTGAAGAAATTCAGAAACTGCAACGGTCCTTTAGCAGTGAATAACATATCACACAGAAATCAGAAGTACTGGAACATTTAGAGCCCAAAAAATATATGCATATAAAGAAAAAAGAAGAATAAAATAAAAAACAATAACGAAAATTCTCATTAGTTGATCCACACACTTGAAAACTGTGCCTAAGATCAGTGCTCCAGTCATTCTCTGAACACCAAGTCTCCCATCGTCTCTGTCCACATAATAGCTAATTCTGGGCCACCTTTTATTACACTCATCATTGATAACTTAGCAAAGACAGCCAGACAATGAGATGAACAAAATTATTGTTGGATGCCATCGTGAAATAACTTAGCATTTGACTTAATACAGATGAGGAAATTTGTCCAATCACTATTCATCTTAGAAACATATAAGAAGCAACTGATAAGCACGCACCTCTGCTGACTTCTCACGAGGATTATAAAAAATAGATTCCACAGAGAGCATTGAAACAGCTATCAACATTTCTTCCAAGCAGTTGAACTGGCTAGCAAGGATGAGAGCTTTGGAATAAATAGGGTCTAAGGGAAGCCGAGCCATTTGATGCCCAACAGGATCTGACAACTTACAGTCATCTGTCAAAGCACCCAGCAGAAACAGCTGCTCCAACGATTTTTGAATTGCTGCCCTATTACATTCAGTAACAAAGGATTAGTGATCTGTTTATAAAATGCAAGTCCCTTGATACAGTTCATAGGAAACAACTCTACTCAACCAGACAGCACCAGAAATTATAAGCCAGATAAACATCAATAAATAAGGTCATCTACCACAGGCATGAACCAAACAAAAATATTATCTCTCACCCTCACTATGCACGAATAGATTGCAAACCAGCCTGGATTAACCCAATTATAACATCCAACATTCAGCATCTAGACCAGCAAAACAATCAATTTGTAAAGTTTTTAACATCTTAAAAATGTCAAGTATATTCCCAAATGGTTATTTATACTGCACCATACAAATCAATAGGTAACTTAACCTCAGGCTCTAGCAGTAAATACGGGCTGAATTCATGTTCAACTGATGGAGACTTGAAGACGCAATAAACACAGGAAGAAGCCCCTGAGAGGGGGCTGAAGGGGATGGCATGAGAAAGTGGTTAAACTAAATACTTTATGGAAAGAAAGATATGGCCATAGTCAAGAAGAAAAACATGTGGGGAATTTCCATCTAGGTTAAAATCTTCATGACGGTAACTAATCTACAATCATCTGCTACTAGCCAAACAAATGTGGAACAAGAATGCTGCACCAAACTAATGGAACTCTGAAATATGAAGATTCACCTTGATGGTTTTTCCAGGAAATCAAACCCTATAATATCATCAATGCCTAGAGCCTTGAGCTGCAAAATAACATTAGAGAGGTTGCACCGTTTGATCTCTGGCTTTGTTGAATCCTCAAGCTTCTCAAATTCACTCTCTGGGTAGAGTCGAAAGCACTTCCCTGGTCCTTCACGGCCTGCACGTCCACTGCAGTAACAAAATGTTTGTCAACCTTGATTATTATTTGATCAAAAACACCTCTTGAAGTATGACGGAGAGCGTGCGTGCGTGAAGTAATGTTTATTGAAAACTAAATTAACAAAAGAAGGCAAACATCAATTTCAAAATGTTTAAATAATTAATGCACTTGACTGGTTCTAAGCTTCCAACCATGCAAATTCATTTAAAAGATGGCATGCACACTTGTAGAGAGGGAGGGGGGGATGCACCCAGTGGCATAGGACCAAAATAAAATAAAATATCCAAGGAGATGGTAATTACAGAGCATGGATAATTTCATAGTCAAAATAATCATTAAAGAAAATCACTTGAATGTTATTGACAAGCTTATGTATGAGTAGGCTGGATTACAGGTAACAATTTGTTAACAAAATGTGAATCATACAAATTTAAGAGGAATATAGTAACTAGAACCAAATTGAATCTTGTAGAAAGTTTTATCATTAAACTCAAACTGAATAGCCTTTGTATTAGTCGTTGTTTCACCCAACAAGCATAATTCAGCATACCTACCTCCTTTGAAGAGCCTGGGCTTTTGATGTTGGAATAATTATCAATGATTCCATCCCTTTGACTGGATCATAAGAACGTGCTTTTACGAATCCAGGATCTATAACAAATTTGATTCCAGGTATAGTCACTGATGTCTCAGCAATATTTGTTGCCAATATCACCTACAAAGGGCTATGATTAAGAGTACTGAATGATCACTCAGAAATCAAATTGGAGTTTAAAGCGCATATAAAATATTAAATCCATTATCGTGTAGCATAGAGATCAAAAGCATCTAGAAATACTGTGTTACATGTGTATTATCTGTATACATTCACTGTACATCTATTTCTGTGTGTCCATCTATTTCTGTGCCAGTAAACTTCAGATTATTATCATCAATGTGGCTGTCAATTCCAGGTGCCACCAATTCAAGCACTATATAGAGGATAGCTCACAAAGATCATTAAGCTACCTTACGATATCCAGCTGGAGCTGGCATGAAAACTCGCATTTGCTTTTCTGATGGAAGAGATGAAAATATTGGAACAGTTAACAACTTTTGCCTTTCTTCTGGTAACTTTTGAAGTTGCTCCTGTACAAGTCTCTCAACACCTTCAATCTCTTCTTGCCCAGTTAGGAACACAAGAATATCACCGGGGCCCTCCTCCAAGTGGATCTAGCACAATTAGTAGTAGCAATGTAAAGAAACTGCACAATGAACTTAAATATTTGTGGGAAAAAATCATAATAGTCCAAGGACTATTCATAGTATTTGAGTGTCAGTATACAAATCAATCATGCTCGGGTTAATTGAGGTAAAACGAATTTTTTATTTTATTTATTTATTTTGAGAAAAGATGACAGAAAAAGATTGGTTTCCATCCAGCGCTTAGAACTATTTTAGAATAGAACCAAAGAACTTGATTTTAGCTATACATGTGACACCAACAAACATTAAAAAGAGTTCAATATGAAAAAAAATAGGATATTAAAAGGTTTGGCAATTTGAAAATTTTGGTGATCAAGAGTGAGTCCAATAGCTTTAATGCAAAGTCTCAGAACTGCAAAACTTTAAAAGATAGTGAAGGCTGATAGATAATAACCTGGAATATGGTAATCAAGGCTGCATCTACATAATCTGTCTCCGCATGAAGGGTATAAAATACATCCACATGATGCTGACGGCCTTCAACATGAACAGCTCTGGCACCACCAAAGTACTCTGAGAAAAGACGCGCATCCAAACTGGCAGACATAATTATTAACTTCAATGGAGGAAATTTCCTTTGGCACTGCTTGAGAAAAGTGGTGCATTCAGCTCCTTTTCCATTCTCATTTGTTATACTATTGCTGGCCTTCTTATTATTGACAATAACATGGTCATTGACAGATTTCACCCTTGCTCTCTGCACATTTTTCAGCAAGCCCAGTAACACATCTGTGTGGACAGTTCTCTCGTGAGCTTCATCAACAATGATTACTGAATACCTAGAGAGATATGGATCCAATAATGCTTCCCTGTAAATGCATCAAGAATTGCATCAGCTCATTCAAATTGCAATGATCTGAAATCTACTATCTTGGTCATCTTCAGCCTACAGATTCATCGTTCCTATCTCAAACACTTTGCTCGCTCAACATACACATAAAATTACGTTTGCAAATGCCCCATTTACAAATGAATAAGAAAATATTAAAAATTCTCTGACCAGATCATTCTATGAACACTGACTCCTTCATATGACAAGATCAACTGTTATCAGCAATCAATAGCACACAGCAAGCAAACCTTAACCCTAACCCTTACAATATCTACACAAACTATCAATGAGTACAAAACTTGATTAGGAAGCTACATAAAAATGAAACAATACAAAAATCTGAACAACCAAGGACCTGAAACTGAGCAGACTTATTGGTTACCTCAGCAACAATCCATCTGTCATGTACTTGATCCTTGTTGAGCTGGAAGTGTTATCATCGAATCTAATAGAATATCCAACCTTTTGACCCAACTCAACACCACATTCCTCTGCAACTCTTTTAGCAACCGTGACAGCCGCCACACGCCTAGGTTGCGTTATCCCAATAACTTTTCCATCGGGACAGAACCCAGCATTAAATAGAAACTGAGGCAACTCTACAAATAAAAAATAAATAAATTCAATTGATAAGAGATTTAGACCCACATCAACAAATAATAATACTGCAAAATTAAAGAACTTACGAGTTGTTTTTCCGCTTCCAGTTTCACCAACGATGATCAAAATATCATGGTTTTTAACCTCCTGTACAAGTCGTTCCTTAACTGGAGATGTGAAATTGTTTTTTAGGAAAGGAAAAAAAATTGTCAGAGAAACGCAGTGATGTGTTCTATCTAACCTGAAATATTTCTATGAAAGAAAAGATAAGGGAATTAAAAAGGCACCTGAAGCAATCGGCAGAGACTCTCTCTGTCTCTTAATTATATCCCTCCTGCATTGCAATACACAAATCACTTCGGTCTCAGCCAAAATTTCAGAAAGAAGAAGAGGAATTGGAGATAATAACTTCGATTAGCTCCAATAAATTTAAGTTCATTGAAGATATTTTGATATCGTAAATCAAATTGAATCCTCTTTCTTTTCTCTAGTTTGCTAAATCGAAAACAAATTCATAGAAGAAAAAAAAAAACTTTGAGAGAGGACCTGGCAGTAAAATCGGCGGCGCTGCGAGGTTGATTGGCAAACTTGAGGACCGGCTTTTGTTTTCGACTTTCTGTTGTGTTTCTGGAACCATTCTGCGCCATTGAAGGCATCTTCTCTATCTAGCACCACCGGGAGAAAGAGACGAGGGAGAGTTCTTAAACCCTTCGTTGGTCAAATACTCCAATAAAACGCACCGTTGTCTTGTATAAAAAATCACTTGCAGTGGATTTTTAAAATTAATAAAGAAATAAAATAGTAGCCCGTACGAGAAAACCCGAGTAAGTTCGGTGACGGAAATGTATTTTCCTTTTTAATTCTCAGTTTTATCTTTTTTTAATAGAAATTTGAAAATGTGTTTATTTGTTAAAAAAGAAGATTTGTTTCAAAAAAAATATACCAAGATTATAACTTTTTTTTTCACAAAAACAAACTATCATAACTTAAAATAATTATCTTAATATTTTATATCTGTGATAATCCAATTATAAGATATTTTGTTTTATTCTGTTGAAATTAAAAGTTATCACAAATCAATTATATTTCGGAAAAAATATATTAAATTTTTAACAAAAATTAAATCGTTGACACTGACTAAATATTAAAAAAATGATTTTATTTTTTGACATTGTCAATGATATACTTGTACATAGAATAAAAAAAATGTATTATATTTTTATTTGAAAAACTATGAAGATTTTAGAAAATTAAATGTGTTTTTAAAAACCCGATACAAGTTTAGAAAAAGAGATTTGTATGGCAAAAAAGTGATATTCTTCTTCTTTTTTCCGTGATGGAATTTAAATAGGAAGTTTGAATTTATTTATTTTACAATTCTAGATTTTTAGTTATTCAAAAAAAAATAGCTTCTAAGATTCAAACCCAATAGAGATATCATATCGTGTGAGGCCTTCACTGGCATCTGAGGAATAGAAGAAATACTGGCGATGAAACAACTCTTTATATTCAATACAACATAGCAGGAAGCTCTTCCTGCGGTTCATTTATACCATTGATTTCTGTAATAAATTAATTTGTTTTTGTTAGCAATACGATTTATTTATTTATTTTAAATTCAAAAATCAATTGTTGCTTGTGAAATTCTAATCCACGTTCTATGGGAATCAAGCATATTACACATTTACACGGGAATGAAAGGAATAGAATCTCTCTCCATTCTCGGCCACCCTGCATGAAAGGAAGAAGGGTTTTCCGTCACAGCTTCTCGGCCAACTTTCCCGTCTTTTTTGTATTTATTTTTTGATGCGGTAAAAATTCCGGTTATTTTAGACTCTTGATTGAAGTCAATACCTGATGGATAGATCATGAACTTTTTACCATTACCACATACACCCCTGGGAACAAGAAGGGTTTTCCTTCACAGCTTCTCGACCAACTTTCCGGAATTACTTGCCACGATCACAATGTCAAGATCAACGATGCCGTTACTGACCAATAGAAAACAAACGATGTGAAGAAACAGAAAATCGATCACGTTGGCTCGTTCTTGGATCAGGAACAGTGGGTGTTCATAAGACTATGATGGCACTGGAACCAGGTAGCTGTAATGACACCGAAACAGCGGAACTAGGTAGATGTTCATACAACTATCCAAGCTCAAAATTGTTTGATTAATGATATTTGTGTTTCAAGTCACAGATTACGTTACTGTAGTTTATCCAAAGAAGTCGTCACTAAGAGTTTTAAACTTGTTGTGTGAAAATAATATTCGTCTACTTTAATCACATCCTAGAAAGAGTCATGAAACTTGAGCTTCGCAGTAGTTCCTAAGACAAATATAAATAGTTTGCAAAGTTTCTAACTGAGAATTGCTGCTCTTTCATTTTCTGGCGTTTCTTTTCAGAGAAATGTCTAGCCAGCAAGATGTATTCCGCTGTTAGAGGATAATATCTGGCCAGCAAGATTATTCCTCTGTTAGAAGATAATAAGAGCCACCTGTCCCCTCTCCTTTAACCAAGATCCCCCGTCCCACCCAGAGAAAAGGGAAAATGGTCAACGCTGTTGATGGGCTCAGGCTAGGTAGCTTAAAGCTGCTATATACATCCTAGTTCTGATTTGCAAGTGCATGAATCTATTTGCAGTGATGCAAAATGTTTACTCTTCCCAGAGAGTTGCTATTGCTGGCTCAGGAGGAATATGAGAATGGAGGAGGATGGAGGATGGTAAGTCGATGCAAATTCCATAGACAGTCAGGCGGCGGTTCCACAAATCTATCTCTGTTCGCTGCTTTGCTCGCGCTGCAGCCTGGAGCAGTTCTTTGCTTGGCATGGGTTTTGGAGGGGCTTTAGGAGATTTCCCTCTTTAGATGTTCTGTCATTGTTAAATTTAGAAATTCATCCCCCGCTCGGCAAAGGCTTCCATAGCATAGTGGTAGTGCGTTCGCTTCGTAAGCGAAAGGTCGCGAGTTCGATCCTCGCTGGGAGCTTTGACGTAAAGGGATTCAATCATCGCTGTGGACCTCTTATTTGTTTTGGTGATTTGGGAGACTGGTTAATATTATTTTTTTAAAATGATTTATATATTAAAAAAATATTTTTAATATTATCGTGATTTTTAACGCGATCAATGCATCGAGCATTCCTCTGTTGTTGACCTTTCCATGTCTTTTTATTTATTTGTTTTAATTAAAGTTGGATTGCTTGGTTTGAATTCTCTTTAGAAAAATGAATCTAGATGAGATGCTGCCAATCATTGTTTCAGAGTGTGCGATTAATGCTGTGTGTTTTCATTTCTAATTTCTATAATAAATAAATAAAAAATCTACTTCCAGTGAGCTTCGTTGTTCTTTGGCTAGACTTTGCCGGAAATTAATGGAAGACGAAACTTATCCATTTCAAGTTGCAGGACAAATAAATTTCATCGACACA
Organism: Salix exigua; assembly: GCA_032356905.1. Taxonomy (NCBI): domain Eukaryota; kingdom Viridiplantae; phylum Streptophyta; class Magnoliopsida; order Malpighiales; family Salicaceae; genus Salix; species Salix exigua. The sequence continues at coordinate 4,854,762 of CM063595.1, read as the reverse complement.
GCAGAGTGCGACTAACCGCCGGATCACGGGACGGATAATGCCGTGACATCTCGGAAATGCCAGAGAAGAATGCCCTGGCATCTCTTCCTGCTAGCTACCACTTCACCTATAACTCTTCCCCTCAAACAAATGTTGTCCAGCCAAACTTGTCAATGAAATGCCCACCGAGGCGCTGTGATCAGTAAAATTATGCTATAGACAGGTGTCAGAATCTTCAAAGCTGTTAGGTGAGCTTCGTTGCCCGCGTGATTTTTAAAATGAACATTTTGAATGGGAGATGGAAAATGAAACTCATGTTCCTCCCGGTAGACCCCGTTGCTCACCACAAGACTCTTAGTTGGATCTGGACCCGATTATGGTCGGTCACGATTTTGATCACGACAAGTGTTATGGCGGTTTCGGGTAAAATTTTATAATTTATGATACCTATTGTTTATCAGATCTATATTGTTTTTTTATACATGTAGATCAATATCCATCGTATTTAAATTAAATTGTTGCCCGTATAAACTGTGATCGATACTCTCCTCGCGTTACATGTTTTATTTAGTGTATTGCTACTACTTCTCTCGTGTATTTTAGAATACTATTGAAATAACTAATATCTAAAACAAATCTAGCAAACCATCAAAGCTCGAGAAAATAACAGAGCGGAAAAACTGAGTCAATGAAGCAACGCAACAAAATTATGTTATGTTTGATATTGTGTTTCGAATGAGTTTTTTTTTTTAAAAAAAAAAGATTTTTTATTTTTATTGATTACTTTTTTTTGATAATTTTCATTTATTAATATCAAAAATAATAATATTATTTAAAAAAATATTTATAAAAATAAATTCAATCATCCAGCAACAAATAAATTTGAAGGGTGGTTGTTCAAAATACAGCCCCTGCACTCTTGACAATGCAACCGATTAAAAATTTTCAACGATGAGAGGAACCTAAAGAAAGATATTGGAAACGGAAAGATTAAAAAAATAAAAAATGAGAGTTTTTCTTGTAACCCCTTTTTAAAAAATGTATTGTTATAAATAGTATAATCCTTTGATTTTCTCAAGATCCACTACTGCACGATCTTTAAACTTTAAGTATTCTAGAGAAATACACTGTTTAGGAACTTACTCATCTAACAAAAATCTTAATGAGTCATGTCATCGTCATTATATTTACATGAATTCTAACATGATAAAATACATGTGATATACATGTCAAACTCGAAATACAATCAATCAAAACTCGAACTAGCACGAGTTTGACATGTGTTATAAAGCCAGTAAACTTGAATTTGAAAATCATCAAAATCCAGATCAACAAGATTTTGGTAGACATGACAAACCCACAAAACATGAGATTAACAATCAATGAAGTTTATATTGTCGTGGATTTGATAAACACATCGGGTCGGGCATGATGAGTTCGGACTAGATAATAAGCTAGCTGCAAGGCAATGTAGATCACAAATTGACACCTTCAAGCAAATTTAAACACTTAAAAGACAAGCTAATGTAAAAGTTGACAAATATGTTAAACTCGAAGACTTAAATGTGGCTAGTAGTCGTATCCAATGTAATGCAGGTAAGATATACATATAAAATCCAAACAATTTGAACTTGGTTGAAGTGTACAAAGTCCGTTGAAGGATCTGTCATGATACATGCAAAATATTCTTGTTATTTAAATTCAAGTCTATTCGAAGTCATTTACTATATTTTTAAACCAAAAAGAAGAATTCTAAGAATCATATCATACTAATTAACTATAATTCCAAAAACAAACAATATTTTTGATTTTTTTATATATAAACTTTTTATTATTCCTGTTTATTTTTGTAGTTAATCATGAAAGTAGCTAGTTTGAAAAGAACAAAGATATTCTCACAACTTTACTGGTTCAAAACAAAATCCTCGCAATATAAATTATTTCATTATTCATTCACTTTCCCAAGAAGACAAAAGAAAAAACGACAGCACGCAGACCGCAGGTATAAACCACACTCCTTAACTTCCACGCAGTATCTCTCTGTCTCTCGTTTGCCTCTAACCCGTTGATTCCACACCTCGTACCGTACCTAGCCTCCCTGCAAGACAACTCACCATCCAAAATCACCACCGTCTAATCACGCAATCCAACACGATCACAGCCATCAAACTCGCAGGACCCCACAATATAACCTCACGTGACCCTCTATTTTATGGACCCCTCTTAAAAAAATAACTGGAGGACACTGCAGTCAACAGTACAACGTAACACAAATTTCTCAACTCAACTTCGCTCGCAGGGCAAAAGGTAAAAAAAAAGAGAGAGAGAAGGAGAGAGTTGGGCTTCTTCCTCATACGTTGAAGTCAGTCGAGTGACAACCCTACTTAAGTGCTTTATTTTTTTACCCATGGCAGTATAAATTTCGTAACAACAACCTAGCGCCTCAAGGCACTGTCAGCGTAGTAGATTTATTCATCATCTCTCTCGGCGGCGAGCGAGCGAGATAGTTCACTGCTGTTTAAAAAAGGTTAGACATCACCCAATCCTGCTTTTGTTAGTTTGATTGTGATGTTTTTGGATCACCTGCAGTTTCATTGATTGGTTGAATCACAAGGATCGTTAAATAAGGGGATTGCATTGCTGTGTATGTTTAGATCTGGCCTTTTTTTTTTCAATTCAGATCTGGGTTTTTTTAGTACATGACCGGTTGACTTTATAGAATGTTTTGGTTCTAGCTAATGTCCGTCTATGTTCTTTTTATTTCTTTTCTTTTTTGTTTAAAGCATTCGATTTGCTGGTTTTAGCTGTAAAGTCTGTTATTTTGTTTTTGCTCAACACAAGTAGTCAAAATCTTAGCTCTTGTCGTGAAGAAAAGAGCATTGGGTATTTTTATTGGAAGATGCAGAAGCATCATCTTTCTCTTATATTGATTAGTGTCGCGGCCTAAGCTGATGTTGTTGTTATCGTGTTTCTTATATCTTGTTCAAGACCCAATTTATGAATAAATTGGACTGTTCTAATGCCAATGCCAATCGGCCTTTCTACTTCCTAGCCTTATATTCCTCTCTCTTCTTAAGCGTATGCTTCAGGGTTCAGATTTTGAGATAATGAAATTGGTTCAACATTGGGATCAGGGTCTGATGATCTCAAGTAACTTCATTGCTTCTTTTCTTAAGAAAACTATTTGTTTGTTACTTGCTAGTGATTTTCGTGCCTTTCATGTCGTGGACTAGGATTGCCTAACATTTGTATTGAATACAGTATTTATTTTTTATTAGGGCTTGCTGATAAGTTTGTGCGGCTATATTTTTGCAATTTCACTTTCTGTCATATTTCAAGTATCATGTTTAATATTTTTTGATGTCGAGTTTCTTATTTTTATTTGCTTTATAAATACTCCATGTATTTATATTCTTATGTAAATTTAGCTTGCCTTTTAAACCTTCATCTCTGAATAATGTGTTTATTTCTGCAGAGATGGCAACACAGGTGGATGACTCTACCATCAAACCTGACCCAATAGTGGTGGGGAATGCCTTTGCAGAGCAGTACTACAACACCTTGTCCATGTCTCCAGAGCTGCTTCATAACTTCTACAATGATTCGAGCCTTATTGGCAGGCCAGGCTTGGATGGTTCGGTGTCTTCCACTTCAACTTTAGAAGTAAGTCATGTAACAAAATTTCTATAGCTTACCAACATGGATTGTTTGTTGCCTTTGATAACTCCTCAGCATGCGATAACAGCACTATTCATATAAACTTAGTCACACTGAAGTTCTTTTTGCTTTGTCTGCTTTCCATTAATCCATTGGTACTCATTTTCTTGTCTTAGAAATTAGAACGGCCTGGGAATATGATTCATATTCCTAATCAGGTTGTTTGGAACCAATTCTCTACTCTAATTGAATTCAACTATAGTTTTTGATTTGAATTCAATTGATAAATAAGTTGAATCCACATGTTGGATGAGATAAATTCAATTCATTTTGTTTTCTATATTACCCTCATCTTATTTCTTCAAAGATTTCTAAAAAGAGATGGGTAATCTTGGACAGTTACTTTTAACATTAAATTTATGCTCTTTGGAATGGTAAATCAGAGGGGTTGACCTCTGATTTATTGTTGTAGTATTGTTTAGAGATTGAATGAATTCCATTTGGAATTCAATTCTTAACACCTAAAAGGTTTCAAACATGAGATTTCATTAAAATCTCTGAAATTATTCAATTCATATGATTCCAAACATGCTGAACAAGATTCTCTTTTTAATCTTTTCCATTGTTTTAAACTCAATCGTTCCAGGGGCTTTGACATCATCAAAAATTTGAAAAATTATTCCACTCAGGGACCAGTACTCATATTTCTTTTTGTGAAACAAATGGCATGATACAATGAAAGGAATTGAAACCCCTTCCCATTTACAAACCTATGCAAACCAAATATAGCATAAAAACTGATTTCCCTCCTGCTAGTGCTGTGAGAAAATGTTGGCTCTACCAATTTCTGCCATTCTATTTTCCACCAAAAACAATTCAGGACTAGAGTTTTTATGCCGTCACTCAAATAATTATTTATTAGTAAAAACTTACATGGCTCTTTGTTACAAACAGTTCTCATGCTCATGCATTGGTGTTATTTGGGGCTTTGGTATTGAATTGTTGATGCTAAATTTTTCCTGCTTGTACCATTGTTTTAACCTTTGTTTATTTGTAACTTTTGGTTTATGGTGTGACCTTCCTTGATAAAGAAATTGGAACCTTTTTTGGATGCAGGAAATTAAAAAAACCATACTTTCTCTTGACTATAAGAATTGTGCAGTTGAGATACAGACTGTTGATTCTCAGGAATCTTATGAGAATGCGGTGATGGTGTTGGTTACTGGTTTCTTTGCTGGAAAGGACTTTGATAGAAAAAAATTTACACAGGCATTCTTCTTGGTCCCACAAGATAATGGGAGGAGATACTTTGTTTTGAATGATGTTTTTAGATATGTGGAAGAATCAGAGAACAAGAAAATCAGTGACGCGGACAATATTGCTTCACCTACACCTGTTACCCCATCCCCTGGTAGGTTTATGTATGGTTTTCATTGTTTCTTTTTGTTACTTCAATGCCCAAATATTTACTATTAGCTCTGTAATTACAGAGCCAGCCTCCGTTCCCAATCACACTGTTGCTGTCAATGTATCAACCAATTTGGAGGAGGGTGGGGTTCAAGCTAATGAATCTGGCCATCCCTTGGACAGTGTGGAGATTTCCGCTTCTGAGGAAGATATTGTTGTTGAGAAAGAGGTTGTTTCCACTCAGAATGATGTTCATCCAGTTTCTGAGGCAGTTGCTTCTAGTGTCCAGGAGGATGCTCCCAAGAAGTCTTATGCATCAGTTGTGAGTACTTTAATCCATTCTATACGAAAACTGGTATGGAATATGATTGATTCTTTTGTTCTTGTTTGTTCAGGTACATGCATTGAATCTTAAAACACAACCATTTCAGAGGGTTTCAGGTGTGAAACCTGTGAAACAGTCAGTTACAGCTGTACCGCCCGTGGCTTCTCAGCAAACAGGTTCTCCTCGCCCACCTGGCAACAATGCTGTGGAAATCAACAACAAAAGTGCTGCAGGTTTTTATTTTTATATATTTTTAATTTATATATGGGTCAATACCTGCAGTGGGCTTTGTAGCTTTTCTTGCATCTTTAAACCTCCTTTTCTAATTTCTTGTTTTAGTTGAGGGTCACTCCATCTTTGTTGCAAATTTGCCTATGGATGCCACTGTTGACGAGCTTGTACAGACTTTCTCAAAATTTGGGGCTATAAAACCCAATGGTGTGCAAGTCAGAAGTTATAAGGTCTTGACCTCATTTATCCTTGTAAATTTGTGTTGAAAATTGGTCTTCTGAAACAATATTTATGTTTTCATGATGCCCTTCTCTCTACAGCAAGATAAGAACTGTTTTGGCTTTGTGGAATTTGAATCAGCTGATTCGGTGGAGAAGGCCCTTGAGGTATTATTGTTTTTTAACTTTTCTGGAAGAAAGTCTATTTTCTCTCAAAATTGTTTGCGAAGTGTTGGATCCTGCATTATGGCATACAGGAAAAGTAAATTTTAAGTAGAGAATCTTTAATTTTATCGTTATCAGGTCTCTTGCTAACATATTTTGAATATTTGAATTTTATTATGCTAGCATTTATTTCCAATTTTAACCAGAACTCTTTTAGGGTTTTTTTGTCTCTAAACAAGCACTCTTGATTGTGCTACCGGGGCCTTTTTATAATGACTGGAAATATAGAATCTGTCTCACATTTAGAGGTTTCAGAAACATTCCTTATGGATTCAAGGGTTGCTGAGTGGATTCTAGGTGTTTATGTCTGATATCTACTTTTTGCTGTAAATTTCTACCAGTGTCCTGCATGGCTTTATCTTTGTTTTTTTTGGACAGGGTACAAATGATTGTTCCTTTGATAACCTTTTGCTGCCATGCAGACAGTTTATATTGCTTTGTTAATATCCCAAAGTCTGATCTTAGTTTCATTTGTTCATTTCAAATTCAATTACTTTCGCTGTTCCTCTGTTGACGGCAGTCTTTACCACATGTCTTCTCAAACTGATCTAAATCAGATCCTGAGATATTTTGACGGTCCACTGCGAACCGTTGACATGATCAGATAATGTCATTAAACCATGTTGTTCAAACGATGTTTATCTTCCACCACTTGTTTATGGACCACTTGATTGAAGTACAATTCAATTACTAATTATGCAAACCTCTCTCTCACTCTTGCCATTAACTGTAGTGCTCCCCTGAGTGGTGGTTTGAATGTGAAACCCTCCTTGGGGTAGTGTTAATTAACCTCTTCTATGATTTTCTTGTTGGCACCTCATTATTAGTAATCCTTGCCTGATTGTATGTTTAAGGCATGCACTTTCCACAAGTTGCAAGCTGTTCTGCTTGTGTCTGAGATTGTGTCCTATTTCAGGTCTCTACTGTGTCGATCGGCACTCGGACAGCACATATTGAGAAAAAGAATGGTAAGATGAATTGTATCCATATAATTTAGTTGTTTGTGCTTTGCCCCCAACAATTGGAGGCCAAATAACAACCTATGATGGTGTTTTTGCAGCCAAAACTGATGGTGAAAAGTACCCTGTAAGAAAGGGTGGTTTTAGGAATGACAGTTTTAGGAACCGTGGAAACTTTGGTGGAGGACGTGGCAATGGCAGGAATGACTTTGAGAGTCAGGGTGGAGTCTCTGGTCAAGCTTGGGGCACCAGTGGACGCAATGGAGAATCTAACAAGAAAGTTTATCAGAATGGGGGGGGTAGAGGTCCCCGTCAAGCTCAAGCTGGGAGGAACTAGGCCATCTTTTTTCTAGAATTAAGTTTATTACATTTTCCCCAGCTCACAGTTAGATAGAAAAGATCTAGTCACGCGAGGCATTTTTAGTTTTTCGATCAAATTTTGGTATTATTAGTTGAGTTGTTCTTAGGTATCAGAAAAACAGAATATGCAGGGTCTTATGTTTTGGATTTTATTTTAAAGAAATTTATGGTTTTGATGTGGTTTCACAACATGCATAAGCTGGCATGCCCTCTTATGTTACTGCTATTCGAGTTAAAGCACAAGAACTTGGTGCTGACTAAAGTAGTCCTGTGGAAGATCATGCCAGTTCTGTCAACGCCTTCAAGTTCCACCGCCGCTTCTCTTGTTTGATCTACTTTCTGGCAGACTCGATGAAACTGCTGCAAGTTTCCTTTGTCTGGGCATGCATCATAGTTTACCCGGAGGTTTTCAATCCACTAGTGGGAGCCTTAGGGGCTGCTGTACTCCCTGCGTGTCGTCGTATTCTTTCATTCTCTGGATATTATTACAGTTCGTTTCTACCGAGAAGGAACTTCTGCGTCACTGTTGTCTGCGTGAGGTAGGTATCGCTTCTACCACCGCGAATCCCATGGTAACTGTGGTTGCAGGATAACTACCTCCGCCTTTTTGTCACCGTCCACTTCGTGGGGAACTAGCTCACTTTGGTCGATAGCATTTCTGGGAATTGGTCAGATGATCCCTGAAGTGCTCTTCTACTTTTTCCTCCTTTTTATAAAACTAATTCATGGTTTTATTTTTCAAACACTACCCTGCACAATCACTACCCAAAGTCTTGGCAGTGTGTTTTATTTTTTAAGCTAAATGGTTTCAGAAACGAAAAACTAGTATACGATTCGATAAAAGTTAGTGGATCAGAGAGTAGTCAATGGTAAAGGGATTCCTGGAAATATAATACTAATGCACTACTTGAATGGTTAAGTCAAAAAGACTCCATTGCTATATCATTAAGCATGTAATCTAGCTCTATGAAAAGCGATTTATGTGGTTGAATGGAACGAAAGTTGGTTGCAGGAATATGCCATTGGAAGATTACTTTTCATGAATGGATGGCTCCACTGTCATGTTCATACGCAGGGGTGATAAATATGTTACTCGGCTCGCATGAAAGCACGGAAGAGCCAGCATCACTTCGCCAAAATGCACCCCCTTGTAAATCATTTACTGGCCTGTTTTTTTTCTTTTTCTGAGCTTGTTGTTAATGGAATTGAGCACAGCGATGGGGAGGAGAGCTTGAACAGTTTATGAACGAGAAATAAATTTGCCGCCCATATTGCCAACTATCTAGGAGATCAAATCATTGAAGAATTTCCAGGGAAATTTGAAGGGAAGTTCACTCGACTCCTCGAAGGGAAATTGCTTTCGGCTTTCGGACATTTTCGTTGAAAGAAGAAATAGGAAAAGTTTTTCCGAGAAATAAATTGTTTTTTGCTGTTTGAATGTATCGGGGAAAATGTCTTTTTATAAGATAAATTATATTCATTCTTAGATTTTAATGATGATAAAAAGTTTTTTAAAAGTGTTTTCACTTATAGATATATCATAATTTATTTTTATTTTTTAAAAATTATTTTGCAAAGTATAAAAAACACTAAAATTTTTCATTTTTTATAAAAAAAATATTTTCAAAACAAAAAACTAAACACTTAGATCGTAAGACCGAGTTATATCAGAAGACGAAACAGTACCGAACACTAACCTTTTGTTGTCCTTCTCAAACTGACAATGATCAACACGTGGCGTGCAGATATGTCGGAGAATCTTAAAAATAAATCGTCAACGTCAATGACGTGTCCTGGCAAATCACCCTTAGGAGATCTCCTGCCCTACTCTGCTCTTCTTTTTTTTGCCCGTCCTTTTCTCGTCGTCTTATCATTAAAAATGCCCGTGACCTAATAATACTTCCTGGAGAAAAAATATAAATAAAAATAAGATTGCCGCGGACTAGCTTTATTTCATTTTATTTAGATTTAAGGTTGTCAAAATTAAGATATTAAATTTTCTCTCTCTTTCGTTTAAGTATAATTATAGACTATAGAAACATGATAAGAAGGATGAATACAATTGCTATAAAAATAATATATTATAGACTATATAATTTTTATATTTATATACAGTTTTCAGGGAAATTCTATTGCTATAAAAATATCAAGGTACGTGAATCCCGTGCATGGATAAAACATTTCCATCAAATTAAGCGATACAAAATGAAAAAGAAAAATAATTTCATAAAAATAAGATGTTAACACTTTTAATTCAATTTAATAAAATAAGATATTTGTCGCGAAAAGAGATTTTAAACTTGAATCTCAATGCATTAACATGTAATTTCAGTATTTAAAATTCTAGGTGAAATTGAATGGGATATTTGTTTTACAAGTCTTCTATTTAAAAATAAAAAAATTATGGCTGAATATATTATTGCTTGGACATTAAAATATATTTTATGCTACTGTTTATTACAAATTAAAAATTATACAGTGAAATAGACAGTGTCGATTTTGGTAAAATTATGAAATAACATTAAATGAAATGTCAAATAATAATATTAGTTATGAATCAATCATATGGACTGGATTAATAATTTTGTTATCGTGTCATAATTTGATGAATTTATGTGTTGGCTTATCTAATCTAGGTTTTGTTGATAACCACGCACCTACTTAACTCCAACACATTAATAAACAGAGTTGCGTGTTTCGTTGTGCTGCTTGACATGGTGTTTGGTAATTCAAGGACTAACCCATCAATCTAAACTGTTGGTCATCTCATCGAGGCATCCTGGGAATTTGGTAGGCGTTTTTTTTTTAAATAAAATAAAATTATATAATTTAAGATTTCCATGAGAATTTAATTAAACACGCTGTGAAACACGCTCTATCATTACATCAGCGAAACGGACCAGAACAGACCTCGAATGGTCGCTCTCGGCTGACGATCATCAATTAATCCACTCAGAAGCCAGGACCCTGACCAGCCCGGGACACGTGGGATACACACGATCACCAACCCCCCCGGTTCCCCCTCTACTCAATTCTTTCCTTTACACACAAGAGACATTAAATTGACCGGGGAAAAAAAAAGACAACTTGCAACTTGTTATGGGGACCCCACACAATTGGCCCCACCTCACGGGTCTTGTCTTGGAACACGTCTCTCATGCTCTCTCCTCGCCGATTTCTGTGACTGGGCTCATCGTCCACTAGATGATGTTTGAACTGACCATAGTTAAAGTCATGGTACCCATTCTCGTCATAGTGGAAAAACTATATTTTAAATTTTTATAATGAAAAGTTTTGAAATAATACATTTGAGTATAGATTATAAAAATCACGAACTATAGTATATAGTATTTATTTTATATTAAAAAGTTAAAATATAATCAATATGACTGTATATTATTGAGAAATAAACGTGAAATGTGATGTATTTATTCCACACATCTCATCTTGATGTAAATTATATATGTAGAAAAATAATAACAAACAATTCACATATATATATATATATATGAGTTATAATAAAATATAAATTTTAGTTTAATTATTCCACATAAAAAACTAGAAAACAATATATATAAATATATGTTATCAAAAACTATGAAGAACAATACAACTGTTTCATGTTAGAAAGTTGATAAATAATGTATGTAAATAGCGGCTACTATATTTTATCCTATTTACAAAACTTAAGGAATAATGTGGTAAAAAAAATAATGTAAGCCTGAAGATCTATAAATTAATTATATACCATTTGAATTTATTTTAAAAAATAGAGTCTCATCCATGTGGATTAGTCCGAACGGAAATGCAAATCCAGATTTTAATAATTGAAAACCCAGCGAGAGCTGTGCTGTCCGGATCTGGATCGACCGTACAGACCGGTTTCATAACGATGAAATGAATTAAATCTTCGCATGTGATATATTATATATATCCTGATAAAGTATAAGTGGTGGGTCCAGGTACAAATGATTTCCAGAACGACATGTCTTCGTTCAATGCTTCAAAACCTGACAATATTATCTCGTAAATTAAATCATACGTCTAATCTTATATCTATATTCTGCTTTTATTATTATTATTTTTTTCAGGGAAGAAGAATTGTAAGGCCAAATCCAGCTGTCATTAGCTCATGCCATCATGGAGACGGAAAGCTGCCGGTGATTGATTTGGTGCCATGATCACTGATGTTGTTCTTTAATATCTATATTTGTTTATGAATATATTAAAATAATTTTTTAAAATTAACATGAATTTATTTTATAAACACTAAAAAAATAATTAAAATAAGAATATTAATTTTTATTTTTGTTTTATAATATTTTTGAAATAAAATATGCTATTGGTTTTCAAAACTCGAAAGTATGACATGTTTTTATCTTATTTTTGGGATTTTTTTATTACATTTCAAAAGTTTTTTTATTTTATTTTAAATTAATTTTTTGATATTTTTTAGATTATTTTAAATATCATGTTACCTTTGTTAAAAAAATCATCTCATCTAAAAGTTTAAGCTTGTAAATGAAGCTCCATAATATGATTTATATTATTCTCTAACACACTCCTTCAAGTGAAAGCCCTTTAAACTTAAAACTTGCACAGACTCACATCGTTTTATGTTTAATTTTTATAAAATAGAACGGAGTTGGTGAGATTTGAACTCGTGACCGTTAGGTTAACAATGCTCTAATATAATGTTAAGGATTTATCTCACTTGAAAGTTTAAGCTCGTAAGTGATATCTTACAATATGATTTATATTATTCTCTAACAATCTTATCATGTCATGTGACAACTATAATTTTTTTAATCTATATTATTTTACAAGTATTTTTTAAAACGGTACTAATAAGCAAATATATACTCTAAAAAAACAAGCATTTTTTTATGGCAACTGAGGTGCAAATGCATGAACAACTTTGTTTATATCTCAATTTACATATCATTTCCGATCCGGGTCATGATAAATAATAACTCGTAGCAGTAATGTAAGGGCGTATGAATATGGTTGAAATTATTTTTAAAAATATTTTTTTATATAAAAATATATCAAATGATATTTTTTTTATTTTTTAAAAAGTATTTTTTAATCAACACGAAAATGATTTTGAAAACAAAAAAAAGTACAAAAAGAAACCAGTTTTTTTCACAGATACTTTAGAAACACAATTTCAAACTAAATATCCAACTAATTTATCATTGACATTATTTGAATAAAATAATCTTATATCTATAATTCCTCACATATAACAAAAAAAAATATGATTGTTTTCGTCCCATTATCTTCGGGTGGGAGAAAAACTATATATTATCAACAAATTCATAAAGATTGTTATATCAGGTTAAATAGTATTAACAAGATATATTAGTGCACAATTGACTTATGATATTTCAGGATAATTTATTTACTTGTTATTCTTAGAAGGTCTAAAAAGGTATTTTCCTACCTGAAAATGATCAAACAATCATTGAGATATTTAATAGATATGTTTTACCGATATAAAATCTTTCAAGGATTTTTTTGTGTTAGTTGATTAATGGATATCCAGTGAGCATGTAAAGTACTGTGACAGTTACAAACATATATAATAAGAATTTAACTCTATTATAAAAAAGAAAACAAATTCATTCGAACAGACAAATACCCCACTTGCAAAATTGCAATACTTCTGTTTACGGGTACACAAGAAAAGGACCACATGAGATAGAAGAGAGCCATTTTTGGAGTTGTAATGGAACTGTCGAGTTCCAGTGGCACATGTGGTTGTTTTAAAGCAACCGGTGTATGTATTTTAATGAAAAAGTTATTCGTTTACAGAATACTGTTTCAATAAAAAGATTTATTCTTGATAATTTATAAAAACAAATAATATATATTATTGGAATGTTTAGAAAATATCTTGAAAATTCGAATGTTTACAAAAATATTTTTTTTATCTTGGTTCCTCGAATTCTAGTCCCATCATTTCCTCAAAAACAATTACTCTTCGGTCATTATTAGATTGACGGAAAAACTTTCAAAATGAGATAAATTATTAAAATTTGCATAGTGTCTTTCACAATTATTCAGTGTATTTCTTGAATCAAGATTGTAAATCTCATTCTATTTTGTTTGAAGTACATGATATATATTGTTCTAGTTTTAAAAACAAAACAAACACAAACATATTTCATTGCACTTGGAATCTTGGCATGTTTCAAAAATTATATCCATATTTTAGGTGGAACATTTCATTCGTGTTTTACCAGTTTTGTTACATCAAAATTGTTTTTTTTTATATATAATTTATAGTCTTATAGTACTGACTATATATCTTAATCTGATTGTTGAACGAGTTTGAAATATTTAAGAGAAATCCCCTCACATATTGATGTCTTGAGTTAAAATTACAGAACAATCAAAGATTGAGAAGACATTGCGAGATTAATGATGATATTTTCATGATCTTGTTCAAAAAATTCATTTTAACGTGTCTTTTTTTAGATTTATTTTTTTCAACTTTATTATTCAGCAACAAGTTTACTATATATTAAATTTTATAACTTGTTTTGACATGTTTTTTCGGTGCTATCACGAGTTCATGATCTAGTTTATACATTTAAAAGGTCAATCCAGATTGATCCAGTATATCATTGTCTAATTTTATTTTTATAGAATATGTAATTTTGAGTTTTTTTTCGAGTCAAATGATATTTTATCAGTGTCTAATGTTATATTATTTTGAATAGTGATTGAAACTTAAATTGAAAATTTTTAAATTAGCTTCTCTCAATTAAAATTAAACTCGTATTTTAAATTATATACACAATACAACCTCCAAGTATTTCAAAATCAAAATATACCACTGCAATTAAAAAATAAAACAATGGCCATAAGGAATGTACATAGAAAATCCCGTACGTTTTAGTTTTTAGTATGATTCAAAAATGACAACCGACAAGCATGTGTAGTATGTCCCCTCCACCCGAGAAAGTCCAGTCTTTTTAATAACATGACCGTACTTTTTTTCCTTTTTTCTTTTTTGACAATCATTGTATTTCTTTTTTAAAAAATAAAAAATATTATTAAAATAAAAATAAAAAACCAACTACATCCCAAAAATCGCTAAACGATTCAAGCTTGTCTAGGCTGATACAATTGCCACGTCAACATTTGTCAAGAAACTCTCTAATTCTTCTCTACAATGCCTGAAGGGGCGAATGAAGTAATTATGATAAATATTGGAACGAAACTGTCAGTAACTTGACATTTCATTAATTGAGTTTCTATTATTTTCATATGTTATTCGCTATTTATCATACAAGGAAAATAAATATTTATATTTTATCTGCTGAGTTTCTCACTCATTTAAAGGGATACTATTTATTAGTGAACATAGAATAAGAGAGTATATTAAAAAATATGTTGTATTTATTATGGATGGATTAAAATAATTATTTAAAAAATATGACTTGTTTAGATGAATATCTCTGCTTAATTACTATGCGATATATTTGAAAATATATTAAAAAACGTACCTACACGCAGCAAAACTGACAAGTACTCCTCCTGCAACTTGCTTTGTATCCACGTGTCCAGATCCCACACACCTACAATGACAAACACGTGGATGTTTTTTTTCCTGCATCTGTTACATCTCGAAACGTGTCCTCTGCTATAGAATTCGAAAGGCAATTTGTTTTTCAGGTTCATTCAACACGGACCCCAAGAAGACACAACCAATTAAGTAAATAATTATTAAACAGGAGAAGATATGTGTCAATTACAACCACGTGCCACCAAGTCTCCTCTCGTGATCGCCACCTGGCTCTCTCCCAGTTACCTTCTTTTCCTTGTCTTTATGTGAAGGGCACTTCCGTCTCCCTCCCCACTCTCCTGTCTGTCTCGTCGATTTCAATTTCTTTAAAATATTTGCTTCTGTTTTCCTTCATTTTTCTGGTACGAACAATATTCTTATCAAGGGAAGAAAGAGGAAGACATCAAAGGCACAGTAGCCTTTTATTATTATTATTATTGCATTGCAAGTTGGGTTTTAATTAATGGGTAAGGCTCTCGTTAGATAACCCTGAGAGAGAATTAAGAGAACAGACAAAAGAATTAAGCTTTCCTGACAAATTGGTGGTCTCTAAATCAGATCAAAGAATAAATACCGCAACCTCTCCTCCTCCTCCAAGTTCTGTTTCACAGGCCCCCAAAACACTTTCTAACCAACTGAAAGCTGTCTTAAGGAAGCGAGAAGTTAAACTTCCTCTGTTTATAGGGAAGCAGCACCATGGGAGAAGCAAACGAGAACAGAAATAGAAGCAGCAGCAGAGCAATGGAGAGTCTTTCTCTGGACATTAACAGGTATCCAAGAGATCTATTACAAAGATTCATGTCAAGTGATGCGCAGCAACATCAAATAGCAACGAGTGAAGGAGAAGAAACAGAGGAGATTGAGTTAAATCTTGGGTTATCACTTGGTGGAAGATTCGGGGTTGATAAGTCTTCAAAGAAGCTAACGAGGTCGTCATCAATAGCAGGTTCAATACCATTGTTGAGAGACCATGATGCTTTAAGTACACCACCTGCATCTTATCCTCTTCTTATGAGGGCCTCTTCTTTACCTACGGAGACAGAGGAGGAGTGGAGGAAGCGGAAGGAAATGCAGAGCTTGAGAAGAATGGAAGCCAAGAGAAGGCGAAGTGAAAAGCAAAAGAATTTGAGAGGAGAGTTGAATCTGGAGGAAGTCAAATTGAATAAAGGGAACTGGGTGCCGACGTGGGCTAGTAAGCAGAGCGGTGTTGTGAATAGATGTAATAACTTGGCAGGGCAGCAGCAGCAAGCGTCACAAGGGTCCGCGGAGTCTCTAGGAGGGAGTTCTTCTGGACTGTCAGAAATGGGGAGCAAGCCTGCACAAGGTACCCTTTTTTTTAAAGGAAAAATCTCAACCTTTTGGTGTCCGATTAATTTGTTTTTCGTGGTTTTTTAGGGAGTTTCTGGATTGGATTGGAGTGAGTGGCTTTATTATTTGGTGTTATTTTACTGGTGGATTTTGGTCTGGAAGCTGTGATGCTAGATAGGCCGGTTCTTTTGTTTGGATCGGACGCTAAATCTTGGATGTTTATCTTTTCTAACCAGTACAACTCTTACTCAACTAGTTTAAGCTGTATTGAATTATGTTGTTGGAGTTTCTTTGGTTCCATCAAAGTTTTGCGAAAGAAAATCATAGAAGGTCCAAAGATAGGGGGGGATCATGCTTGCTTAAATCCGAGTAATTTTGAGATGTAACGAAGCAGATTGCAGTAGCATGTCTCTCATGAAAAAGGCAGTGGTTTTTTTGCATCTATCTGTGTCAGAACTGAACTGAGTTTCTGCAGCATATGAAGTCAGACTTCATGGATACTTTCGACTGGTTTGTTAATGAAGTAGAGACTCCGTTTCAAACTCTTTTTTAGCATAAAAAAAAAGCTTTTTGTTACGCCCAGAAACATACGGGCATTTATTTATCTATAAAGAATAGATAAATCCTCCGTGCTAGGTTATTGCATGTAGCAGAAGCAGGCAGATCATTTACCTTGGTAATTATTATAACTGGGAGGTCACATTCGGGCAAAACCATTGCAAAACTCTGGTTGTTTCTGGAAAGCTTATTTATCATGACCAACTTCATGAACTTGCAATTCATTTTTGGGCACTCACGTTATGCAGCTATATAGTTCAGGTGTTTGGAGAACTAAGAATCTAAGTTTATGACTTATTAGTTCAGTTCTTAGTTGGCTATGGTATCTTCTAGCTTGAAAGGGATGTTAATTTCCTGGGAATAGGCTCTCTTTCCGCATTATCTTTGCTGTCAACGAAGGCAGAAGTGATGCACACATCTACTGTGGCATCAATGTAGAAAGTGTTATCGTGGTTGCCTTAAGAAGGAAGGGAGGAGGAAACATGAAATGGAATTTGTACGCTTTTGCTCATATAAATGGAGTCTTTCAAGCATCCACAATCTCTACTATAAATGAGTTCACAAAACCAAGCATCTACATGATTGCCACCCATTCCGTGGAGTCTTTCATTATTGCATCATAAATATTCATTACAGTGTCCTTACTTATTAATATGTGGGCAGTGGGTAGATGGTAGCTCGGGATTAGGCTAAAGCTTCTTTCGCTGGTTCTATTTTTCTTGTAGTTCTATCGAGTTTACATCTCTAAATTCAGTTTTTTCCCTCCTCTTTATTCGTGGAAAGTGTTAAAATTCCTAAGGCTTAATCTTGCTTGGTATAATGCTTCTGAGTGTCATATGATATGGATTTTCCTCAGCTCAGAAGTTGCTCCTTAGTCATCACTAAGTTCGGATTCTTGCTTTTATCTATCCTCGCAGGTCCACCCAGTTTCTGTCCCTAAATTCAGTTTTTCGCAACTCCTAATTTGTGGATTTTTTTTAGTTCCAAAGGCATAATCTTGTTCGATATCAAACTTCTTTCTGTCCCATGATATAGATTTTCCTTAGAAACTGGAGCTGATGCCTCAGCTATCACTAAGTTCAGAATTGTATTTGCAACTTTAAGAAAGTAACTGGTGAATAACTAGATCCAGGTTTTCTGTGTGAGTTAAGGAGAACGTTCTCAGTATTTCATGCTCGACATACTTAAAAGGTAAGGAGAGGATGAATTGACAGGTTGATTTCTGAAAGTGTGGTGCAATGTTTCAGAAGCTTGGAAAATCCCGTTTGCCTGAGCTGAAAATTTTTCAATTAGCAAAGTGAATCATTTTTGTGGGTTAATCGGGGAGTAGAGAGGCAGGATGGGCCTCGCTTCCCCATGGAAAGTGATGAGACAGTCTGGAGTGGCTAAGCTATTAGATGGGAGTTTTCTCAGATCAGAAGATTGCTGATCCTTGTGGTTCTTGTCACAAATCATCCTTGAAATTGTTTCTATTGCCACAGTAACTGGGTTATGCAACCTTAATTGATTTGATCAGATTGAAAACTGTTTTGTAGCTTAGTCAATTATGCAATGACACTTTTCTAGCTGTTGCTAAGGATCCCTGCTTTTAACGTTTTTTGCCTGCACGACTAATGTGACTTCCTTTCTTTTATCTTCTTACCTGTTTTTTTTATCGTTTTCTATTTCCCCCCAATGGGATGGTCATACGGTCTTCAAGTGAGTAAATGGTCATATATGCAGTTGACACAGTTTCTTGTGATCATATAGCATTCGTACAACTTAAATGCCTCTGTAATCGACACATTGATATTGGACATTTGTAATTAATCTTGAAATTACTTGTGCATCGCAGGATCAAGCGGTGGTGGAGAAGCACGAAGTCCACAGGAACGAGGAAGTCAAGAAGATTTGAGCCCGTCCGGGACGAAGAAAAATGAAAATGAGTGCAGAGCCTCCAGGACAGAAATTGAGAGTTTTTTCAAGAAGCTCGATTCTGCAGAAAATACAGGGAGGGAAATTGGGACCAATGCAATGGAAGATATGCCTTGTGTGTTTACAAAAGGAGATGGTCCTGATGGGAGAAGTGTGGATGGCATCCTGTACAAGTACGGCAAGGGAGAGGAAGTAAGGATCATGTGTGTCTGCCATGGCAGCTTTCTCTCCCCCGCAGAGTTCGTGAAGCATGCAGGTGGCAGTGACGTTGACCACCCTCTCAGGCACATAGTAGTAAACCCTTCTGGTCCGTCCTTTGTATAATGCAAGTCGGTGTTTATTTCATCCCTTAAAAGAGAAGCAGGGGGTGTGAAATACGAAGAGAAAAATGAGAATTTTGGAAATCATTTTTATTTATTAATCGAGGGTCCTTGAAACGGAAACCGAATATGACCCAACTACTTTTCATCTTCAAGAAGTGTGTTTGAAATGGTCAATTGAGGTCGTGTGTTATATTTACTTCCTTCTTGCCCCATCTCACAAGCTGAGTGTATTTATCATATGATATGATTCGAAAAGATGAAATGACAGAAAATGAAGCCAAACTATTCAGAAATCTGAATATATTTGCCTTCCCTGAACCGAGAGCAGCTAATCTGTATTAAAAATGATTGAAAGGACAGATGGCCATGCCACAATAAGAGGGCAGGACAGCAAACACCATAAATCCGTAACAGTCACTTGAAATAAGCAGCCACAAAATTATTGATGATTTGGGGCAGATACATTTTAAAGTACACTATTGATGGAATGTTTGTTAATCCTTGCAACATCAATTTTCTTAACCTAAAGCAAGACGAATATGTAAGGCATGAATACATTCTAATGAAAACCACCACTTCGGTTCAATATCTTAGAGCTCAGAAATGTTTTACAACTACGACTATCTATTCTCACGTGATATCTTCTATGCTAGGATGTACAGATAGGCACCTTCCACCATCTTTGATTAACGCTAGGAGGGCTGAATTCTCTTCAAACGCTGAACAACTTGCCTCATCGTAGGCCTGGATGATAGGCTGTCAACTGTACAAGTGACGGCCAAGTACAGCATATCTACCAGATCATCATGCGGACCAGAATCCCATAGTCCTGTAGTAAAGACCTCCTTCGCTTGACCATGTTGTAATAGCATGCATGCCCAAGAAACAATATTAAACCCATTCTCATGTGAAGAAAATGAAGGATCCAGGGGTTTCTTATCTGATATCAACTCAAGTAGCACCACGCCATAGCTGTAAACATCAGCCTTCTCGGAGACACGACAGGTCATAGCATATTCCGGGGCAACATATCCAAATGTTCCTGCCACACCAGTTGTTGCATGGGTTTCAGAGGTTCCCAAAAGCCTAGATAATCCAAAGTCGGACAAGTATGCATTGAAGTCATTATCCAGCAATATGTTATTGGGTTTGACATCACGGTGCAGAACACGAGGAGCACATTGATCATGAAGATAAGAAAGCGCCCGGGCTACATCCAAAGCAATCTTGTGAAGAATCTTCCAACTAACCTCCCTTGTCGATCTCTCTTTAATGAAATCTTCCAAATTACCTCCTGGCAAATAATTATATATGAGGAACATCTCTGTTTCGCTGGCATGGTATCCTATCAAAGTAACAAGATTGGGATGCCTCACCCTCCCAAGGGCCTTTATCTCAGCATCAAATTGTTGAACACCCTGAAACCTTCCAACAGCAAGCTTCTTTATGGCCACTAGGCTTCCTGGAGAAAATTCAGCCTTGTATGTGGCACCAAACCCTCCATTCCCAATGCAATTGCTCGAGTTGAAATTCCCTGTTGCTTGTATAATATTCTCGTATAATAATGGGACACCAATGTCAACAAATATGGTAATTTCCTTGGGTTCGGAAACCTGAACCCTGGCCATTGGGATCCGTTTTCTTGTGTAAAAGAAGAGAACAACCAAAGCTAGAAGAACAGAAACAATGGCCGATGCGGATGCTATGGATGCAATCTCAATAGAATTAAATCCAGTTTTAGAGCCCGGTGAAGAAGTATCATTACTGCCTGTTGAATCAGATGGAGTAGACTGGAGGAATCTATGACATGAGATGGGATATGGAATTCCAGGGCCAGAGGCATTGCCACAATTTGCCACTTTACGAAACAAGGGGAATGGCCCAGACAGGTTATTTAAGGAGACATTAACTGTAGATAGTGATGCTACATTAAATAAACCAGAGGGAATCTGTCCTGAGAAATTGTTGTTGTCAAGCAAAAGAACAGTTAGGTTTTTCAAAAGCACAATGTCCCGTGGAATCTCACCCGACAGAGAATTTGAAGAAAGCCTCAACACTTCAAGAGAACGTAACTTCCCCAAGCCAGAAGGGATGGCACCAGTCAGGTTGTTGCCAGACAAGGAAATTTGCTTCAAGTACCTCAAATGATAAAGTCTTGATGGAATTTCACCCCACAGTCTGTTACCACTGAAGTCAAGGGTGATGAGAGATCTCAAATTCCCAAGACTGGGAGGAATATACCCCGAAATTTCATTGTCAGAGGCATCCAAAAATCTAAGAGATCTGCACATTGCACCAATATTCAATGGAATATGACCTGATAATTTGTTTTTGCTAACATTAGCAATCATTCCATTTAATTCACCACACCTTCTAAATAAGCTTCCAGGAAATGATCCGGTGAGTGTGTTCCCGGAAGCAAGAAAGGCGTAATCAATCCGCTTCCCGTATCTCTCAGGGATAACTGGGAGCCAACGGATTTGACCAGTAAAGTTGTTTCCGCCAAAATTGTGAATCACAGCTAAACTAGCAGGAGCAAAAGGCAAATGGCTTGCAATGCGAGTTTCACGTGTGAAGAATGGTGCATATCCAGATAACGGGTAGTCAACTTGGACAGGATCCGAGTTCAAGGAAGGGGAACACACGTTGTAATCAAATCTGGGGATAGGGCCCGATAAGTGGTTGTGACTGACATCAAATACTGTCATACAAGGAACTGGAAGATTCCTATCAAGCTCCCCCCTTAACCTATTTGAGCTCAAATCAAGGTGATACAGCTTCTTGCATCTCTGAAAAGCTCCCTTTATCTGTCCATAGAAACCGTTCTGAGCTAAGCTCACCATCTCCAAGCTCTCACAGTCACCCCAACTGGTTGGAAGCTTCCCTTTCAGAGTTGCCCCAGGTGCCCAAAGTATTCTCAGCTTTGGAAGGGTTGTGACCTCTGCAGGAAGAGATCCTACAAAATGATTATACTCAACACCAGCAAAACGTGGCGATCCATCTAATACCTTTTTACTCTTGTATCTCTCTTCTGGCTGTGTTTCGAAAAGGTTTGAAAGGATAAGAACTGACAACTCAACACAATTTCCAAGTTCAGCAGGGACTGCACCATTTATGAAGTTTCTTGAAACATCAAGAACTTCAAGCCTCCTCAGCTGACCGAACTTGCGAGGAATGACACCCGTCAACATATTCGAAAACAATAAAAGTACCCGTAACTGTTGACAATTCCCCAAAGTAAGCGGAATCCCACCAGCAAGAAAATTCCCAGACAGATCAAGATGCTCAAGGTGCCGACAATTGCTTCCAAGACCACCAGGAAGAGTCCCATTCAGCCAATTGTTAGCTAAATTAAGCTCCCTCAACTTCAAAAAACTAACAAGAAACCCGGGAACAGATCCCGTCAGCATGTTGCCAGCTAAATTCAAAATCTCCATAGACACAGAATTGGACAGAGAAATTGGAATCTCCCCATCAAGTCTGTTAAAACCAAGATTCAAAACCCTCAACTTCTTTAAACCAGCAAATTCGTCTGGCAATTTACCAGTGAACAAATTGCCTTCAAGATCAAGCACTAGTAATTTATCTAAACCCCGTATCTCCATGGGAATTTCCCCGCTAAACTCATTATTAGGCAGTGATAAAACTCTAAGCTCATTAAGTTTTCCGATAGAAGGAGACAACTTGCCCTTCAGTTTCCCATCATGATTAGAACATGTTCTTTTAGTCCCAAGAGCAAAAAAAGGAAACTTCAGAGATTTTGAACAAGGAGGAACTTTAGAATTACCTCCGTGGCCGTCCCCACCAGTGATATTCAGTGAGATAACCCTTGATTTGGAGTTGCACGTGACACCAAACCATGAACAGTGACTGGTCTTGTTGCTGCTGCTGGGGTTCCAGCTTGAGAGAATCCCATAAGGATCAGAAACATAGGACTTGAATTCCAGCAGAACAGATTTTTCAGGAAAAGCTTCCTCGCCAGAGACAAGAGAGAGAGAAGAGAAGAGAGCGAGGAAGAAAAAAAGAAGGAATTTTGATAACAGATTGCATTTCATTTTCTCAAGAAACGAAGAGGAAAGTAAAAAAACCCCAAGAAATTGAAAAAATGAAAAGGGATCCTTATTGTGTAAAATGAAACGAAGAGGAAAGTAAAACACCCCCAAAAAATTGAAAAAAATGAAAAGGGATCCTTATTGTGCTTGGGGTGAAGGCGAAACAGTGATTTTCAAAGACGGAAGCGTGTTTTCTCTTTCTGGGCTGGCTGGCTGGCTAATGGAAGAAGGAAGGAAATTTCTCTATTTTGTTTTGTTTATTACTTTTCAGCAAGCACGACTCGATAGGGTTCGTTTAAAGTCTACCAAGAAGGGAGGTGTGGAGCAGGGCGGAGGACTTTGCTGGTGTGAGTGGGGTCCCCTGCCGGTCAATTAATGCATCAAGCCGTCAACACGTAAGACCCAGCACATTGGTGGGTCCCATTAAATAGTTATTGCAGGGGACCCTCCTTCGTCTCCCGCGTGAATGATGGCCAATTATTATTATTTCGGGTTGTTGCTTAAACTGAATTTAATAACTAACAGTCACAATGATTTGATTAAAAAAATAATATAATAATAACAATAGTAGTAATAGTAATAATAATGAGGATGATAATGATAAAAAATCAAAAAAAAAAAATCATAGTACATGATATGTTATAAAAAAAAAGATGAAAAATAATTTATTAGCATTTCAACTTTTTTCAAGTTTATTTAAAGATTAAAAACTGGATTTTACAGATAAAAATTTGATGGATGAAATTTAAAAAATCATAAATTATTTTAAATAAAATAAATAATAAAAAAATCACAGATAAAAAATAAAAGATGATAAAAATAATAATTAAATTTTTTATTAATTGTTTTAAATAACATAAATAATAATTAAAATAAAAATCAAATTTGATAGATAAAAATAAAAATTTATTAATTATTATTTTAAATAAAATAAATAGAAATAAAAAAATAAAGACTAGATCTGGTGGATAAAATAACATAAAATAAGAATAAATAATAGTTAAGAAAATAAAATTCAAAGTTGATATAAAAATCAAATTAAATCGGATTTCAAGGAAAAATTAAATTCAAAATACAATATATAACAATGACCAAATTTGATATAATCAACTATATTTCTGATTTATTTTATAACTTATAAAGTTTTTTCCACCCAAAATAAAAGAAAATATATAAATAATAATTTTGATAGATTATTTTGAGGTGTTGATATTAAAAATAATTTTTAAAAATAAAAAAATATTATTTTGATATATTTTTAAATAAAAATTATTTTTAAAAGTATTCATAATCGTAGTCACAAACCGTTTGTTTAAAGAGTATATATATATATTTTTAAATCATTGCTATATAAATAAATAAGAGTAAAAGAAACAGTGAGGAAAATGTAGGCTGTGATCTAATCCAAGTTGGGCCTACAAGTTATATTTTTGTTAATTATTTTTCAGTAAATAACCCAACAAGATTCCTTCTCCTTGATTTTCTATGTACATAGATATGGTAAGTAGATATATATTTGTTACTGTACAGACAGGAACTGGGTGATGAGTTTGGCTTTACCATCATCTCCAACAAATAATCAATTCAGTCTGAAAATTGAAGTTAGTCGAGACTGGCTCTGATTGTAGTCGATCAACGGACACGAGGCGTCCGTCCATCAACTAGGATACGATTCTCAACCTTATTTTCTTTATAGAAATGATAAAATTTAAATCGCAAAAAATATAAAAGTTGTATGTAACTTAAACCCTAAACAAGGCAATCATTCATCAAGATATTAACTCTCAGTAGTGATGCTAAACAATAGCAATCAAGAAAACATATATAAAATTGATTAATGAGGACCCGAATAAATAAAATAATATTAATTTGGATTAAAAGGTGAATTATTCCATTGACTAACAAACAGCAGTGATGGCCTAGTTTTTGGCGTGATATCTGTCGACAGAGCATAAATTCAAGTACGCTATGCATCGAAAACATTTACATTAATACGTGGATGAACCTGTAATATCACCCGACATATTTCTATACACCCAAACAAGATCTATTGTTGGTTTTGAAGAATACGAGGAGTTGACTGGAGATTGCTCTCCAGTCAATCAACATACTGATTCATACCTAAGAGGATCTGATGTCAGTAGTAAGCATTCCTGTTCTTTAAGAGAGGTAGGGGTTCAATCTCTCATCTTGTATAAAACTTGTTATTTAGGAAGTATTTTCACCTCTTCGAGCCCACTCGGTATGAACATGAATTAGTCTAAGTCAGTGTATGGGATACCGGATGATTTATACCAAAAAAAAAATAATGATTCATATAAAAAAACATGAGGAGATTAATATCATCACACCATGCTTCTAATATCAGCAGAATCCAGATGATGATGATGATGATGATGATAATAATAATAATCTGCTACAACTAGAGGGCTATTGAATTTAGGATTAATTAATTTACAGCAATATAGACGCCAAAAGGGAAGAGTTAGTTGTAAACTAGCTCCGATTCAAGAAGGAATCCTCTTGGCATTCAAGGAGGAAACATGACACGGGGAGAGGATTAGAGAGTTCCCCTTACCAATCCTCAGCGCCTTCCTTTTTTCCCTGTCTTGACAGGAACCTGAGGCCAAGAACAATGCTCATGGACAACAATTGCATCCTCGTGATGAATATGTAGTAACCACTCACTGTCAATGTCCCAATTTTAACTATTTGTCAGAACCTTAATTAAGGACAGCTCCGGCTTGCATTTTACACAGGAAGCGACGAGGAGCTGAGATGCACTCTTCCATCTTATGAGTAAGGCGTCAGTTTTAACAACAACATTTTATTTTGCGACAGGAACAGCAGCAATTGAAAGAACAACCCCATGAGCAACATGAAAAGCAACGACACCAATGACAGGAATCTGATTTTTGACTCACTGGGCCAGGCGCTGACTCCAGATGCCGCTGCTCAGTACCTTCTTTCAGGGAACCATTTATCAACCCATTTGCCAAACTGCAAAACACCAACAAATATGGATCATGAGATTACCAAGTGTTATTATAAATCTTGTTTTATAATGTAAATGAAATGGCAATAGTTGTGAATGAAGTATGAACACAAGTGACGTAATTGGTACTAATCATGGCGGTTGGAAAAAAATCAACAAGATAGGATTTACTATTTTCTTGATTGTTATCAATAAAGGGGGAGAGAGAAAGGAGCATACACGGAATATTTATGACAGCACCATCCTTTTCGGCCACATTTCCAATAGTAGCAGAACGCCCAGCTACAATAAGAACACGAGCAGCATGGCCACCTAAAGTAGCAGCTTGGCCGTTTACAGTAGCAGAGCGCCCGGCTACAATTAGAAAAGTAGCGGAATGGCCATGCATATTTCTTCTTTCTTCTGCAAAAGAAAGGTATATTCCTCATTGACAAAGCATTAGGCTTGCGGAGTCCTAATTAATTAGGCACACACGAGAATATAACTGTAGAGTAAATCTAGACATCTTGTTTACATCCATGAAATACAAGCATGCCAAGTCCAGAGTCATTTCTGTCTGGACCGAGTTCACACAACAAGTCGCAAATATACGAACATCCATGTATACATTAAGTGCAATGTGAAAGGAAACATAGATATGATATGGACAAAGACTGGCGCCTTGCATGGATTCGTAAATTACGCATGAATAACGATAGTCCACCAGTCTTTCTGCACAATAGAAGTTATTTGTAAAAGTTGAGCGCGCATGAATTCTAGTGTCTAAGTGTTTGCATAGAGAATGAGAGCGGCTTACATTGGAAAAGAAAAGGACTCGACACTGTCTCCACTTTCATATGAAAGGCTGGAAGTTCTAGGAGATTTCCATGATACAGCTTGGCTTGGTTTATTTTCCTCATTCTTAAATTCTGCAGGATCCTTGATGGTATTATCTGCTACCCCATTTGCTCCACCCTTCTGTTTGTGGATTCCCGTGGCAGGATCTGAAGACTGATTATCAGTGGCCACCATTGCTTTTGGAGGGGGTGGGCTGAACATGATCAATTCACCTGACTTTGTAATATCTCCAGACAATCCCAGATCGCCAAACAATAAAGCATGGTCTCTGGAGAAACTATTGTTCCCTACGTGAATGCTAAACAATGATTCATTGGAAGCAACACTCCAATCCATTGGTGCTGGGCCTTTATTACTTTCAAAGATAGATGATGGAATCCTAAAAGGATCATATCCTCCTGGTCGTTCCATGACTTGGACTGGAGGGGATCGTGTTGGTGACATGTCGTGCACCAGGGATTCAAGATTGGCATCAGAAACTGGGAATGTTAATGTGTGATCTGAAGAGCCACCCTCACTTTCTTTTGATTTGTGAGGGTTGTCAATGGAAGTATCATTCTCATGATCTTGTGATGCTGGTTGAGTAATCTCGTGAGGTTTGCTGGGTGATTCAAAGTCAGTGCATGCTCCAGGGTCAGAACTTTCTTTTGTGATCACATCAAAGAGATCATACAATGATGAGCTAGAAGAGCTCAGAGAAGGAGCAGAGGAAGGCGAGGAAGAAGAAGAGCCTGACTTTACAAATGGCATGTAACGATCCCCTTCTGTAACAGTAAATTCCAGTTTGAACTCTCTTTGTTTACTACTAACACTTCCATTAATAATCTCAGGATTTGATTCTGATTTTTTACTGCTTTCGGTCCCATCAATTTCCTCTGGGTCTCTCTGAAGATTGTCACTGCTTCCAACCAGAACACGAAGCTTTGGATATGTATCTTCATGATCGCTGGTTCCGCTCCCATCAATAGCCTCTGGATGTGCTTCTGAATGCTTACTGCTTCCGCTTCCATGTTCCAAGTCCATAACTGGAAAACATTAATATGATCCAGCTTAATTTTTAGCACTCTATTAAGTATGAAATCGTGACAGAAACGAAGGTGAAATATGTTCAAAGAATCTCAATCTCATAATTTACCACACATAAACAGCTAAAAGCTTGTATGATGAAATGAAAACAATTTCTTTCAGAGAGACCTATATAGATGTGACTGTTCAGGATACAATTACCCCAGTAATATCAAAAAATAAAAATAAAAAAACAAAATTTGAAAGATTCATTGTTCTGTGATACTCAGTTTGAGAAATCAAGAACCCATATATAAAAGGGAGAGGGGGAGGGGGAGAGGAATGGATAATTATTTCATAAACAAGTACGATTCAAGTTTAGATATGGTAAAGTTTACCTCCACCAGTCCACTGATTTACAAATGAATCTCTCTTCTTCTTCTTCTTCTATTTTTTTTAATTAAAAAAAATCTATTTTCTTGCTACCTCCTTGACATGCATGCTAATTCACAAACACTAAGAAACTAAACTGCCAATCACCAAATCTAACATCTTTAAAATTCCGATAATTTCCTCACATATTAAAAGCCAATCGTGTTCTTTTTTATGTTTTTTGTACCACAACTTCGATCATCACAACTCAAACGTTAAAAAAGATTATTAATTAAACTTCTTTTCTATCTCTTTTCCTGAATTCCCTTAAGCGAAACAAGAGCTTACTTGTACGAATCATCCGCAGCTAATTCTTCATCAATTGATTTGCTTCTCTCTACATCTATCTAGAGTCACCAAACAGAAACAAAACACAATCAAAGAAAATTCATCGACAGTGATTTCAAGAATGTCCTGTACCTGAGATTCGACTTGAAAATGAACAGCCTAGAATGCTTTTTTTTTAGAGATGTATCCCCCCCTTTTTTTTGAGGTTTTTTGGTAGGAAATTAAGGAAGCAAAAAAGAAGGAGAATGGAAATCATCTGATGACATAAGGCTTTGCAATAGTTTAGGGATTTTTAACTAACTATGGAAATCTTTCGCGCCATCTTTCCTACTTTTTCCAGTAATGAAAGGGTACTTGGAGTTTATTTTTGGGTTTTAATCTTGACTAATGGAATTGTTCCACGTCATCGATTGAGGGACTGTCAGGTCATTGTACACTTGTGTTCAAACTTTCATGCGGCACTCTATACATAGCGAGTTTAACGTCACATTAAGTTATTAACAATTGTTTGTGCTTTTCTTTTTTAAAAAAACAAAAAACAAAAGGCGAACAAAATATATGGACCGCATGCGCGGACTTGTCTTAGGTCTAGGCATCATCATTGGACTCTTTTGTATTTTTTTTCCTTCTTCTTGTTATCTTTTAGATTTTTCAATTCTATCATTTTGTGTGTTAAGTTTTATTCATATAGTGAATCAATTTAATTTTTTTAATTGCATAATAAAATAAAATAGAAACAATTTGATCAAATTGAGCTTATAACCCGGTCATTAGCTCAGTAGATTAATTAAATATTAATCACATAGTTGTAATTTTCAACCTAGAGATGTTGTATTGAGTTTTTATATATATATATATATATATATATATATATATATTATTTTTATTTTTATCTTTCAGTTAAGAGGTTTTTTTTTCTAGAGGAAAACAAGTAGCAAGAGGGAAATTCAAATAATATTTTGCATATTTTTTTTTTATTATTACACGAGAAGTAGCTTAATTTCAAAATGTGATATCAAGATTTACATGTTGATGAAAGAGGCAACAAAATTATAGTCAACAATAGATAGATTCACATCATATAAAACAATAATTATCATGAGTTATCTCATGAAACTATATGATTTCAGGAGTTAACTTGTAAATAACATGCAAAATTAGAATAAAAACTTGAAAACCAGTAAAATAAGATTTGACCTGTGCAAAATCGGTTAGAATTTATTGTTTTTTTATATGAACCAAAGTCAAAACTAAAATTAACCTTAAAATATTTGTTAACCAGTTTTGTAGGATCGATCATATATCTCAAACTATATATTGGATCTAGCTGAGATTTTATATATATAAAAATACTAGATACATGAAAATATATTGTGGTAAGCTTTCAAGTTAAACAGGTATCGAAAATATATTATTTTAAAAAGTCAAAGTTACAAAGTGAATCTTATTAATTTAATCGCACAAGAGAAAATATTTTCAAATATACATGATAAACTTAATAATTTAATTGTACAAGAGAAACTAATATGTCTAAAATCACAACTAAAATCTACTAAAAATGTGTGAAAATCAAAGACTCAAATTACATGGAGAAATCTAAGCAAATTTTATTAATTGATTATAATATTGTTGTCTCTATTTATTATATTTTAATATAATTTAATTCTTGACTGAAATTATCAATATATAATTAATAAAAAATTATATATAATTAATGATCTTACAATTCAATCTTATATTGTGGTTTTTAAATCATGTAAAAAAATAATTTTGACAACCTCAATATACCCCAGCTTCCCCTTAAAAAACAAAACAAAATTCTTAATAATTCAAGAAATAAAACACGTACCTTTTTTTTTATTTTTAGTTTGGGTGTCTACCAAAAAATCCCAAGTATAGGATATTAAAATTATTTAGATAAATGGACATGATATTCCATATTTTATTGATGCGACACCTATTATAATTTAACACGAAACTAATACTATATCAAACCAATTCATCGATAATTAGCTAGTAGTTCTTCATCGTCAATCATACTATATAATTTATCTAATTTCTTTATGTATTAAATTAGTTTTTATTTATTAAAAAAACGAGATGATTTTTCAATCATAACGTGCTTCATGTAACGTCATTTTTTATAAGTGATGAAAATCTTATATTTAAAATTATTTTTGAGAATTGAGTTTTATATAGAATTTAATATTTTAAAATAGTATAAAAATAAATCAATACTAACTCATTTAATTTACTATATCTAATATTAAAATTAATATTAAAAAATGAATATTTATTTATTTATTGAGAAATATAATTTTTTTATAAATTAAATTAAATTAAATTATCGAGAAATAACTACAAACCACTTATAAAACTAAAGGTTAAGATCGTTTCATCTAGTTGTGTGCATCATGTAAAAATCAGGCAGCGTGTGAGTGGCAAAAAACGGCGCTGGCACATTTGCTTCTCTTTCATGGTTACTTCAAGGACAGTTCTCATCTGCTGGATCTCTTTACAAAGAGACTATTCTTTTGCATTCTTTCTATCTCACCAGATTCCACCCCGCAGCTTGAAAATTTTAACGTTTTTTTTTTAAACGGTACTAGTTCTCGTCTCTTCTTCACGTGTTCATCTTTCATCATACTGGTGTGTGTGTGTGTTCTTTCATAAGCTTTCTTCTAATATCGATCGAAAACCTTGAAATGAACTATTGGGTTTTGCCCTCTTACCCGTGTAATGTACTGCTTTTTTCAGAAATTGATGTCGTTGTAATGTTAATCATTAGATGTGATTAGAAGCAAGAACTGTGGTGCAACTGATTCTTGCTCTTGTTTTCGTGGAGTTTTATTTGGATTTGAACAGTTAAAGAAATCTGTTACTTTTCGCAGAGTCAGAGATGGCTTGTGTCAAGCTGCAGATTTTATGTGCGACAAAGTTTCAGTCTCTCGCTTTATGATTATTCTTAGCTACCAGAAGGATTCGTTTTATTGCTTTCATTATTAATTGAAGGATGTTACTTTCTTTCATGGGAACTGATGTGCATTTCAATTGATGAGCTAATAGGGTTTATAATTATTATTCGCTTCTTTACTTTTCAGGTCCGTGTTTAACCCGGAAATGCAAGGAGAACGTGGATAGCCAGTGCTGATTTTTTTATGACTAATTCAAATGTCATAGATTGGCGCATTGAAATCATTCAATGAATTTTGGCGCATCCCTAGTACGAATTTTTGACCTGGCACCAAAAGAAGGAAAGTTGATGTCCAATGGAAGCATTCCAAGGTCTACATGCACCAGGTGGTGTTCCGGAGCCTTCTTCCCATGGCAATGTAAGGCTTAATTTAGATGGGTATGGTTATGGTTATCGTGGGTCTGGCTTTCCAGGCCTAAAGAAGAGAGGTCATGGTCATGGAAATCGTTCATGGATAAAGATTGATCAGGATGGGAACTCAAAGATCTTGGAGCTTGACAAGGCCACCATAATGAGACATTGTTCCTTGCCTTCCAGGGATCTGCGCCTTTTGGACCCTCTTTTTATTTATCCCTCTACAATCTTAGGTCGGGAGAAGGCTATTGTAGCCAGTCTTGAACAGATTAGATGTATAATCACAGCGGATGAGGTTATCCTGATGAATTCCCTGGATGGATGTGTTGTCCAGTACATGTCAGAATTCTGCAAACGTCTTCAGACAAATCGAGAACAAGCAGGTAAAGATATCTCTAATTTGGAACAGTTGTTTCCATGTCCTTGAAGCATTTGTTTGCTTTGTTGTGGGCAGATAGATGGAGTTTAAAACCTGAATTTCTTTTGATTAACTGGGCCTGAAACTGTAGAGCTTCTTGCTTGCTGCAGTAGTTTGCTCACTTCAAGTTTTTTCAAACTGATTTCTGTTACTCACAACTATGACTATTTTTTACTTCTTGAAGTTTATAAAGTCATGCTGTACTAGCTGTTTATAATTACTTTTGTTTCGATTCAGAGGACTTGCCATTTGAATTCAGAGCTCTGGAATTGGCTTTGGATCTAACTTGCATGTCTCTTGATGCTCAGGTACGCTAACAATATGAATCACTAGCTATTAAGGAAAGTGTTTTCACCCTTTTCTGAGCATGTTGCCTACTGAACCACGCACACTCACAACATATGATAACCCAGACCAATTAAGTTAAGCCGCCTTTAGAAATAAATGATCTCATTGTGAACAGGGAAGCCAGTCCTCCAATCAAAAGATAATTTTGTAAAGATAATCCATGTACCGCTGTTGTTTTCACTTCCCAAGATGGCTTTCCACGTGATATGGAATTGGCAATCTCAAATTACAATGCCCCTTTTTAATATAAAATATTGTGGTTGTTGATGCTTGCGATGCAAATATCAAACTTGATATTCCCTCTCTGCATCATACTTATAGATGCTGGAAAAATAGAATTGGCATGTGCTGCAGTCAGCCTTTACTGGTTTGACACCTTTAACCTATACCCTGAGACCTGAGGACAGTTTTTATGGATGGTCTGATGCTTTTAACTAGTACTCTGAGAGAGGGGTAATTTCATTTACTATTACCTTAAGGGTGCAACACCTTTTCACTTCTGCGGTAGCTCTCTGGAGACTCAGCTTGTGTTTCAAAAATACTCTGGTTAAAATGTCATTGTCCTGTTGCCATTCAATGAGTTTAATTAGCTGCAAGATAGGAAGGAGTTCCGAGTTTAATTAACTGCAAGATAGGAAGGAGTTCATGACCTCCTGTCGATAGTTTTGGGAATGCATTGCATTGGCCAACCATGGTAGCCATTTGGTGCATACTATATCGTTTCGTTGCATGATTGATTGATTCTGATAAAGATGAAATCCACTATGTCTTGGAGGGCCTGATTGAATCCTTCTCTGTTATAACATTTACTAGAATAAATACATGTATCTTATGAAAGAAAGAAAAATGGTCCAGGAGAGTTGAATATGTAAACTGTCTCTCAATGCTTTTGCATGCATGGCTGTTACTTGTCACTAGTTATTGGATGGTGGATTTGACCAAATGCAGCTCCAGAAACTACATGGGTCAAGAGTGGGCAGCCATTTAACAATAGCTTTATGTATGATGGAACTCCTGGGCTGCAATTCAGACTGGTCATTTGATGTAAATGCTCTAATGCTCAAGATCATTTTTCGGAACACCTCTCCCTGGAATTCGTTTTGGCAGACCAGTGGTAGTTAACAGGCCTTAGTACACACAATAAAGCAATAGATCAACTGGCAGTTTGAAATTTGATTTTTTTTCTTGGCTAACTTCCTCATTAAGGAGTTTTGGGTTGATAGGTAAAAGAACTGGAATTGGAGGTGTATCCGGTATTGGATGAACTAGCAACATCTATCAATACTCATAATCTGGAACGTGTCCGTAGACTCAAGGGCCACCTCCTTGCATTGACTCAGCGAGTTCAAAGGGTAAATTTAATCCTCTTCATTTCCCTTTTTCTCCTGGTGTTTTATTCTCTGCTGCCACTTTCTTCCTCCATATGTTAGCTTTGAGATTGAAATTGTAGGTCCACGATGAGATAGAACATCTCATGGATGATGATGGTGACATGGCTGAGATGTATCTGACAGAGAAAAAACAGAGATCAGAAGCTTATGCTCTAGGTGATATGTATTTTCAAAATGATATCCCAGGTGAGGGCAGAGTGGTCTCAAAATCTGCACCTGTTTCGCCAGTAAGGTCAATTAGTGGAGCCCAGAAATTGCAGAGAGCATTTAGCAATATCAGTCCAAGTAAACATGGAAGCTTGATGAGTTCATCCAGTAATGGTGATAATATTGACCAACTTGAAATGCTACTCGAAGCGTACTTTGCTGCTGTTGACAACACTCTTAGCAAGTTGTTCTCGGTGAGTTCCTGCATGACATGTTTTTGAACTTATCTAGATTTATGTATATGAGTTGCTGTGACTGGATAGTGCTTGCTACTTGATATCCTACAATTGACCTGAGGTGCAAGGCATGCATGACTAAACCAACCAATATTTGATTTTGACAATCCACCAGTTAAACCAGGATGCCCCTCTTGGCAGCAAGCTGAAACACACAATCAGCGAAGGTTGCTTAGAAATTTGTAGGTTCTAAAATGGAAACTACGGTGTCTTGACATAAAAAGGATTCTTGTATTTCAAAGTAGGTTTCTGCATAGTGATGTGCAAGAATATTTACTGCATGATTATATTAATTGTTCTATAAACATTGCAGCTCAAAGAATACATAGATGACACGGAAGATCTGATCAACATTAAACTGGTAAGGTGTAACAATGACTTCTAATCTCTCACAGCTCTTTTGATTTCCATTTTTAATAAGGGAAAAAACACGAGATATAATTTTCATCTCATACATGTACAGGGCAATGTCCAGAACCAACTAATTCAATTCGAGTTGCTTCTTACTGCAGCTACCTTCGTGACTACAATATTTGCTGTAGTGACAGGAATATTTGGGATGAACTTTGTAGCCTCAATTTTTGATTACCCATCTGCATTTAATTGGGTTGTGATTATAACTGGTCTTGCATGTGTATTCTTGTATTTGTGTTTCTTGTTTTATTTTAGATACAAGAAGGTCCTTCCATTGTAAACTTTGGTTTATAGCACAAACTGCTCCAAAGAAGACAAACACTTGATTTCTTTCATAGAAACCCATGGTTCAATTTGATTTTCCTCTCACTCTCTGGGTCAATTTATGCTCTTCCAAGATGACAGGGGCTTGCTCTGTGATGGTATATTGGTATGCACACGTTGATTGCATGAGGTTCTCTATTGAGGTGTGTAAATTCTTTTTTATTTCCATAATTTTGGAGGTCCTCATCAATGTGATACGAGGATCAAGTCTTATGGCGGCTTGGCATCACGTTTCTTATAAAGGCAAACATCTGGCCCGAGGCATACCGTGCCTGACCTGCAAGCGGCTTTGTTATATCGTTTGATCCGAGGATCATCTCTGCTAATTTTGTAACTGGGGCAGTGTATCGACGGATTCAAGGCCTGTTTGCTTGTTAAAGTTCAGGCATAGCTCATAAACCCTGCGTCAAATTCAGGCTATTATGTGACAAGAAGCTCTGTATAAAACTGTCCATCTCAACACAACATCTATTCTTCTTTGAACTATATAATGTTAGAAAAACCCTAGCAGCGTAGGCCTTTTCTATTGGAACACCTTCCATGGAAAACAAATCAAACACTTTCTGGGTGAATTTATTGGGTAATAAGCTATGGGTGGCACTGGAATTTCCGTGACTAAACTATTTTCCTCCGAAATGGATCCGGACAATTTGAGGAGAGGATGGTGCATGTTTCAGGATAAATTGTACATTTTTCTTCGCAAGTATAATAGTGATACTTGATTATCCCTGTTAGATCACCCATCAAGGACAGCATTTATTGAGAATTCAAGATCCCACCGTTGTTCTCGTCTTCAGTCATCACCTTTCCCTGATGTAGCAAATTGGCAGAGCACGCCATTTACTTCACCAGTGAAGCTTGGGGCTTGCTGTAAAGATGATGATTCTACTTCACTACGCAAGTCCATCGTAGGGCTTGTGCTATCCGACTCCAAGGCAAGCAACCTCTTCTGGCTATTTTCAAGTGCAGCCTCAAGCTCCAAGATCCGGACTACCAGCCTCGATTGAATTACCTCATGAAGACGCAAGCTGAGCTCCTTGGGTGATACGGCGTAGTTTGCTGTATCGATGGGATTCGTAGAACTTCCACCTGTGTCATCGTCTGAATCGGATAAATCGTCAGGTTTCTTATGACCATCGTCTCGGTCCATCTGCAGATGACAGCGCAAAACGAAGTGTACATACAACAAAAAACATGTTTAAATAGACTAGACAGACAACAGAAACTAAAACTTTGTTTAAGCCAAGTACTGAATCATAACAGAAAAGGGATAGCTGGGTCTTGACTTAATATCACTCATTAAACTAGATCCATCAGGTCTAACAAAATTACCTCAATTGAATCGAAAATTCTCTGTAAACTAGATGATTTCATGTTTAGCTCCAACCTCTCTAGTTCAGCTTCAAGCTCTGCCTCAATTTTACTCATTGCTTCAGATTTCGCTGCCTTCTCGTCATCTGGCTCTCTGCCGTCAAATTTTGTGGACCTGTCCGATTCCTTTTTCGTGGAACCTTCACTTGATGCGCTGTTGCTTGGATTTTCAGTGGTTCCCTGGAAGCTTGAACCCTCACTCACAAGTTCCTTCACTGTTAACAGGTCTTTCATTTTAAGGTCCTCGTTTAAATCCTGGACCAAGTTCTCATTCTGCTTCAGCAGTTCATTTAAGCAGTCCACTTCTCTTTTGTTTGCGGCAACATGAGACATTATTCCGACAGTCATCCCGAGGAAGAAAAGAAGCATTCTATCATAATACCCTGTCAGAAATCAGAATCTGAAGCTCAATTAGAAGGAGAAAATAACTTCAAAGGAAGACATGCAGTCATATAATCACCATCTGGACTCAGAAACCAAATCCAATGGAACCAGTGACGTCAGAAATGCAAATGTAAGGCAAGCTCATCGAGAACATGTGGAAAAAAACACAACCTTGTGAATAAAACAATCCACCAGTTACCCTTCTACTTGACCTGTTCAATCTCCTTGACTGTCCCATATCAGAATACTGCATCTGTTTTCTAGTAAGCATCAACGATCCCTTTTCTTTCTCTAACGGCATCTCTTGTCCAAAATCATGGCTGCCTCTGATTATCCAGTTTCCAATTGGCAATGGCTGTGCCATCTCTGTAGATGAAGATGGTAGTGAAGCATATTCATATTCTTCAAATCCAATGTCTGCTCCATACAATTCAGGAGTGAGGTACCCCCTAGACCTATTCCCAAGTTGCCTGTCCGCAGTTAACCTTCGAAACGAACTCACTTCTCGATTGATAGAATCAGGCAACAATTCACCAGATGAATAAAAAAAGTAACCCCTTCCATAAGGCTGATGACTCTGTAACTGTATTTCGCCTCTAGTAGCACTACTACTTGCAACCCCTATAAAATCTCTACCTAATGATTCATCTGTTTCTGAATGTCTGCAGATACCTAATCTGCAAAAGGGGCAAGTTTGTTCCCGTATTCGTTGCAGTAAATTCCAGGACTGGGACTGGCTGTGAAAATAATCTGAAGAAAAGGGTTCCAATGAGCGTTCTCCTAACCTTGCTGAAGAATTCTTGCAGTAATTAGCTTTTACTGCATATCCTGCACCAGCAGCCACGGCCACTACCCATAAATCCATAACCAGCCTTTCTCTTAACAAAGAAATCAATCGACAATAGACTCCGAGAATTACAATCAAGTCAAGGTTAAAAGTTAAAGCCAGCAAATAACAAGTAGGCAGGGTTTATGAGAGAACAAAAAACCCGATGGAAGAAGAAACTGAACATACTTGTTTGAAAAATACAAAGATCAAGGCATCGACACAAAGGAGAACAAAGAGAAGCATTTTGAGAAAGAAATTGTAGCTTCGGCTGCGGAAGAATGCAAAAAGAATTTTGCCCCATGAAAAAGCTTTGAAAAGCACTTTTTTTTGGCGCCATATGGTTCTACTTCTAAAATTCCAAGCCACTTAATTTTTTATCACCCAGGAAAAACAACACACACGTAAATTGTTGGTTGGTGTCTTCTTGTTATCCATCTACTGACCAACAAAAAGAACGTGGCCTGGAAAATTCAATGCCCCGCCGCAGAAAATGTCATATAATCCATTGAAACAGAGCAGGTCCTTTCATTATCTCATCCATCGAATGCAGACAGTGCATCTGTTAAGTTAATGACGTCAAATATTTGACGAGTTCTGTAAAATTGTCATCTCACCCCCATTGAAAAATAAAATAGTGTACCGCACGGGCCAGCTAATTGGATCATGATTATTTAAAACAAATAAGGTTTTTATGTCATAAATAAATTGCTGAAATTGTAGGTATTTACTTGTCTTCATACTCGTATCTAAATGAATTTGTAAATCAAAACGACGGCATCTTGGCATTTTTCAGTTGTGATTTCTGTAATTTGATCGTTATTGCCTTTTCATCTTATTTTTTTATAAAAAAGGAAAAAAAAAAACTAAAAACACACAGCAAAGGGCCAGCATTCCACAACAAAAAACTACAAATCCACAAACAACGCTCAAAAACAATTTTCGGTCAACGCAGGTCAAGATGCCAGGGTCATGCTTGGGCAACTGTCCACGGTGCAGACCACGGTGTCCCTGTAGTCCCGAGATATCCTGAGAGAGTCATAAACCTTCCCATAGGTTGATCCTTCGTCAGCATAAAAGGTGGAAGAAGAATAACCTAGCACCCGCTGTGCGAGGAAAATCAGCCATGGCTGCTTTTGTCTATCAACAGAAGCAAGGCAATGCTCAATAAATTTGTATTGCTCTGTTCCCTCCCTCCAATCATGTTCTGTGTCAGCTATGCAAAATCTGAACATGCCATAATCAGTGGAATACCTGGTGGTAGGGATTCAGAGGATCAGCATATCCACTAAGAATTGCAGCAGAAACTAGGAATCAATCAATTCCATGCTCTTCTGAACGTGCTGTTTTTTTTTTTTAATATTTTTTAAGTTAATTTAACGATCATATTTTTTTTTAACAGAAACAATAATTCTAGCTGAAAACTTTGCATTTGCATATATTAATAAAGAAAGTTTAAAATAAAAAAAATCAAAATAACTGTGGTATCTAAAACCTAAACTTAGCTTTCATGTTTAAACAAATCTCGTTCCGCGCAATTTATAAGGGCATACAAACTAAGAAAACACATAAGAACTGATTTGGCCCGCCCAGTTCTTCATGGAAATAAAAATCTGATTAGCAGTACTGCTATCATGGCTTAATTTTGCGTTCTGAAATCTCACGACCACTGCCGTGCAGACTACAATTCAAATAAGGAAATGGAATCCTCAGTAATTGCTATCTCAGGGGATCGATGGGAAATTTTAACTTTTAGTAATGCATAAATAAACTCGACAAATGATCCCAAATCTTGCTTCTTTCATTCACATTGAAACCTTCTTGGAGAAAATACACAGGACAGGGACAATTATTAGCACCCGAAAGACACGTTATGAACAATATATAGTGTTAGCAGAAGAGTCATGGAAAGAAGCAGCGCTCAAAATGTCATATGAACGAAGAGCAATCAAACTAATATCAGGAGCAGAAACTACGAGTATTGAATACAAGATGATACATATTAAAACATAGAGAAAGGTTTAAAGCCACTAAAACTAAATGCCATCCTAAAAAGCTAACAGCGTTTACCTCGCTTTCTTAGCTATCAAAATTTAAAGAGCTCAGCAGAACTCCGGAATGGACAAGGACAAAAAAATCAAACTCCCTACAAGTGATCGCTTCAGCCGATTCATCCATCAATAGTGAATCTAGATCTAGTCTGAAGATATGGCCAAGTAAAATGCCCTCTCAAGCAAGACACAATAAGGAAGTTCTGATGCAAATTATTGAAATAAGCACTACACTATCCTCGCCACAGGAGACAGTCCTTTACAGAATCCCGCATCATGACTAGAAGCTAAAGGGAACTCAGAATCATCTGGAAGCTAGTCCATTCACATCATCCGAAAAATAAGAATACAAATTTCATTTCCCTAAAGATCCTTCAAATCACTTTCATTTGAATTTGATGAAATTTAAGCAAGCAGCAATCCTTGTAGTGTGAGCAGATTTTCCAGCAACTAGCTTCTGCATCCACCATGCATTTTAACTAGTCTGATTTTCAGAAGCGTTCTTATAGCCCACAGTCACACATCATGGCAGCATTCGTGCATTCAAACCAGCCCAATTTCAGAACTACTCTTATACCCCAAAGGCCATGCATCCCTTCCAGGTTTAAATGTTTATACAGCCTCTACTCTGACAAATATCATATGCCAAGTGAATAAAGTACTGACTAATTCTTATGTTCATTGGAACAAGCTTTTAAGATTGAAAGTAGGTTCTTCAAATTTGAACTCCAAATATTGTAGTAAAACCTGTGTGCAAAAGCTCGAGCAGATAACTACAATGGGACCTTGAAACTCATGCATGTAGACCCACCCAATTCTTAAAAGCAATAAGTGCTTCCATTTTTCGGAAGCTCCTCTTTCTCAACTTTGATACTTTCAGCTTCTTATGATTCTCCATGAACGCTTGCTTGTACCTCCATTTATCAACAAAAATCTTCATCTCCTGGGATTTTTCTACAACTTGCATCACTGCATCAAAGAAACCTCCTTTCACCATAGCATATAGGAATGCATCAACCAAGCTGTGATCAAATTTAATACCCTTCTCTTTATCTGGCGAGACCTTTCGCTTAACCTCATTCCAGAGCATCAAAACACCGAAATATTTCTCTGCAGTCACATACCCATTAATTAGGGACAAATATGTTTGGTCATTTGGCTCAAACTGTAAAAAAGTCATTCTTCTGAAAGTCCTCTTTGCATCCTCTAACCGCCCAGCTTTACAAAAAGCATGAATAATTGAATTCCAGTCATGAGTTTTCACTTCAACTCGAGGGTCCTCAACGATTTCATCTAAAAAAGCAGCCATTAGTTCAGGACGCTGTTTTTCCATTAAACCTGTCATAATTGTCAGATAACTTCCTTTCAATTCAGCTATTCTTGCCTCTCTCATGTCCCTGAACAAAGTAAAAGCTGACTGGAAATCTTGGCTTGTCATTGATGCTTCAATTAGTGCATCATAGCTTCCCTCGTCTAGCTTAAGGCCTTTGTTGCTAATATCCATGACCAGTTGTGTAGCTTCAGCTGTTCTATACTCTTTGCAATATGCCTTCAAGATTGGCACAAAGACCCCAAGTCCCACAGAACCACCTTGAGCATCCATTTCATCAACAATACTGTGTGCCTTATCTGTTAATCTAAGATTAACACAGGCACTAATAATACCAAACCCAGTTGATTTATCAGCAGCAATAGTTGCTGACTCCAACTTCTGAGCTTCAATGATCAAGTTTGCTAAACCCTTAATACCTCTATCTTTCATAAACCCTTTAACCACCTGACAATAAGTTTCCTCGCTAAAATTCAATTCTACTCCACCTTGTTCCCTCAAACTACATAGAATAGTTTCTGAAACAGCATCCAAATTCCCTGACTTTACATGCCCACTAATCAAATAACTACAAAACAACCTTTTATTCGAAAAACCAAAGCCACTTATTAGACCCGTTAACTCGATTATCTTATCTTTAAACCCCTTCAGTGCATACAAATATGCAAGAAACCCAAAACTCAATTCATCAGGCTTAATGCCCAACACGGACATAGTTTCAATAACCTTTTCAGCTTCGCTAACAGACTCGAGTTCGCAACAACACCCTTCTAAAGCCACATTACAAGCACTCATATCAGGTTTCATAAAATCCAATTTCTCATCAATAGCAACTCTACAACTTTCTTCAAAAACTTTCAGAAAGGCAATAACTTTATCATTTTTTCTACTAATTTCAATGAGAGAATCACCCCACAGTCGAAAAGGCATAAAAAACCTGTTCCGTAACATACAATTGATTAAAGCAAAAGCAGGAGCAGCGGTATTGGCACGTACCATTGAACCAAGAAACAGCTGTACAGTTTCAAAATCTAAACTTTTTGGGTTCTTCTCAACAACATAAACAATAGAAGCAAATGCCCTTTTGAGATTGAGGGTGTCGTTGAGAGAGGAAAGGTGTGTGATGAGTGAATTGGTGAGAGACTTGGACGGGAAAGCTGAGTTTGAGGTTAAGGACTTGAAGGATGCCCATGCCTCATTAGTGTTGTTGGTGATGAGGGACTTGTGAAGGGTGGATTCTAGATTGGTTATGTGATCCTGTGTTAAGATTCTCGGGGTTTGTCCGTTGGTGGTGGGGTGTGCGGTTGACGGTGGAGTCTTTTTAAGGGCGAAGATGGTAGGTTGCAAGAAAGAGTATAAAGTTGGGGTTTCTGGTGTGGTGCTGAAGGATCGGCGTCGAAGCAAGGGGAACACTCCTCTCCACATTCTTTGATCGCTGCGAGAGACGATGCGTGTTTTGTGTGTTGCCGCAGTTTTTGTTTACTGCATCGTAGTGTTTTCTTCTTACTAAATTTAAATTTCAATAGAGAAAATTTCGCAGCAGCTGGAATAGCTCAGTTGGTTAGAGCGTGTGGCTGTTAACCACAAGGTCGGAGGTTCAAGCCCTCCTTCTAGCGTCTGCAAACTTTTTGAAAATCACTTTATTTTATTTGATTTTGAAACATTTTGACACTCGATTGTTGGATTTTTATGTTTTTTAAGATCGATAAATAGAAGAAGAAGTTTTATGCTTTTATTTTCAAAATTGTTTCTCTTGAAAAAAATAAAAAATGGAAATATAATTGGGTCACCCATATTCTAAAGTTTTCAATAATCAAATTAATTCAATTTAACTTTTATGAGAGCAGTGAAATATGTTTTTTAGTTTTTTCCAAATAAATTGACACCCTCTTAACTAGCCTTGTTAATTGAAATAATTTGACTCCAATATCATCCTCTTTTTTTTGATAAAATCAGTATAAGCAATAATTGTTTTATTTTTCAACACTTAATTCTAATTATTTTCTCTCACATCACTCGGATGAGGGACCAAAAAACAAGAAAAATAACGCGTGTGTCAGTCAAATGGATATCGCCTTTAAATGTCGGAAATTGAAGGTACCCAAAATTTATAATTTGGAAAGTCTGGGGACTTCAATACACATTTCATATAAAAATTATTAAAGCCACTCATTTACTTCATGTTTTTAATTCTAGTACCCTCATAAACA
Organism: Salix exigua; assembly: GCA_032356905.1. Classification (NCBI taxonomy): domain Eukaryota; kingdom Viridiplantae; phylum Streptophyta; class Magnoliopsida; order Malpighiales; family Salicaceae; genus Salix; species Salix exigua. Next base: position 4,811,275 of record CM063595.1, on the reverse strand, counting down.
TTTCATATAAACTTTGTTAAAGCAATCATTTATTTTATTTCTATTTTACTGGATAATTGCCCGCGCGTTGCCGTGGGTAGTTTTTTTGTATATAATTTAATATAATTAAATCTATAATGATAAATTTATATGATATAAGTAAATAAAAATTGTAGATTAAAAGATAACATATTTTAAATTTTGAATTGAGTTTATCACGTAAGCATAAATTACATATTTTAGAATATAGGTATTGCGTCATAAACGCTCATAAAAGAGCGCGCACTAACATTAGAAAAAAGAGTAAAATATTTGACTAAGAAAAAAAAATAGCTGAAATCATTATTGTGCAGATAATAAAATTATTAAAATCAATTAATAGAAAGAGCAAAAAAAGGAAAAAAAGGCAAAGGAAGTAATACTAATTTAAAATATTATAACAATAGCAACATCAGAGTCTTAACATTTAAAATTATTATTGCCGCTAGAATAAAAACAACATAAATTATTAAATTATACCGAGGGAAAAAAATGAAAAGCATGAACAAAACAGGAAGCAAGAAAAACCAATTAAAATTTTTTATTCTTATTATTCTTATTATGAAAAAATACATAATCACTATTATTATATATATTAATAATAATCACTATTCTTATTATTCTTATTATTATTATTATGTTAGTAATGAAAGAAACAAAAATAAATGAAAAATTCAAAATATCTTAGCAACTTTAACAAAAGATAAAAATAAAAATAAAAATAAAATTATAATGAATATTACTGGCAAAAAAACAATTAATCAAATTATTGGGAGAGGAAAAAAAAGAGTAAGAATGAAAAATAATTAAATCATTATTATTATTATTATTATTATTATTATTATTATTATTGTATATATTATTATCATCATCATCATTATTATTATTATTACCACTATCACTATTATTATTATTATTACTATTATTATTATTATTATTATTATCATTATTATTATTATTATTATAAAGGGATTCAATTAAACAATTAAAAGTCCAAGGGTTGAAATGCAAATTACATTTATTGTCAATTGCAACTAGATGACAGCATTGCAAAAATCGTAACTTTTGTACCGAATTAATTGAGTTATATATAGACAACCCGAAATTGAAAGTAGAAGGACCGAAGTGAAACTTTGAAATTCAATCAATTAAAATCGGAGGACCCAATCGAACAAAATCAAAACTTATATTAAAGAACTGAGGACCAAAATCGAAATTCAAAGTATAAGGATTCGAAGTGCAAAGTCTAGAAATATGGGGGACTCTCCTGCACATTGACGTGCAGGAGAGAGAGAAACGTGGCCGGTGTCTTTCACCGACCACCGCCGCTTCCACGGCCATTTGGTGGTGACACGCCCCACCGCGGGAGGAAGATCACTCGACGGCGCATCGGTCTGTCCGTCGCTGGACAATTTGCGGCCACCGGAGGAGGCCTCACGCGCCACTTGAACAGGGCGTGAGGCGGAAAACCGCCTGGAGCGTGTGCCTCATGCCCTGACAGTAATGGAATTAAATATTCGAAAAATAGGGACAATTACCGTTATGTCCCTTGCCCGAAAGAAGTGTTTTTGTCTTATTAGGGGCTAAAACCGTATTTAGCCATTTCAGAAAATAAAAAAAAATCAAAAGTTACGGCGGACCGGACCGGACCGGTCCGACCGCGCGCAATTACGCCCGTTCCCCTCATGCGGAAGACTGATTTTGTCCTGTTATCAGGGACAAAAGCGTCAATACAACTGTGCACAAATGAATATTAAAAAAAAAGAAAATCCAACAGGAAAAGCCGAGTTTACCCCCGCCTCCCGCGCCCCTCTCGCCGCGAGACCGAGGGACAAAACCGGGCGTGCACTGTGCGAATCCACAGTGAACTGTGAGAGACGCTACAGTGCAGAGGCCACGCCGTTTATTTTCTTTGTAATTTTATTACCATGTCTTTCAATCTCGCAATTACCAATAAATCACCGGTATAGCAAGGGTAAAATAAAAAAAACTAAAATAATAATAATGAAGTGTCCCGTAAACCCCCGTCCCACATAAATTCAATATTTTTTTAAATGAATATGTTTTGGTATTTTTATATTATTTTGATGTGTTGATATCAAAAATAATTTTTAAAAAATAAAAAAAATTATTTTAATATATTTCAGCATGAAAAATCATTTTAAAAAGTTACTACAACCACCTTCGTCGAAATAATGAATTTACGCATCTCTTATGAATCTTTCACAGCGAAAAAACTGTTACAAATAAATAAATTCCACTGCTTTTTCAACAAAAAAAATATTTTAAATTATTTTTTGGTATTTATATATTATTTTCATGTTCTAATGTTATAAATATTGAAATAAAAATATTTTAAAAAACAAAAATATGCAATTATTATGCATTGTCCCAAACAATCAAGGACAAAAAAGATAATGCTAGGAGATTTTTGAAAACCACACAGACCTGAGCGGTAAAAAAAATAAAAAAAGAAAAGAAAAGGCCCAAAGCATTCAGTTCAGCGGCTCATGTATTATGTTGAAAACGAAGTCGTTTTCAAGAATAATAATACAGAGGCGCCCAAGGAAGGAGCTGAAGGAGAGCAGACTCAGCAGAGTATCGAGTCCAGTCGAGTCAACTCTGTGGATCATCATCATCATCAATGGAAGAAACAGTATCAGCAAATAAAGAGATTAGATCATCATTTATAATCGAAGAATGGAACGGATCTTCTTCAACAAAGCTCTTTAAAACTGCCACTATAACTGCTTCTCCTTATCTATCCATCCAGAGGTCACCCTTCACACACACACCCCTTCACTTCCCCTTTGCCTTTTCTGTATCTGTCATTTTGAATTGAATCATGTTTAATGCACAGGTCTGGAAGTCGTTTTAATCACGTCTGGAGAAGAGTCCTTCAAGCATTTGTACCCGAGGTAAGCCCTTTCTCTTCCCCCCCTTCTTTTCTTCTAATTCTTTTTTGGCAACAAATAAAATAAAATTACTATTCAATTTATTTATGTAATTAATTTAAATTCTGTTGGAGTGAGGGAACGCAGGGATTTCCAAGCAGTGTAACACCAGATTATGCCCCCTTTCAAGTATGGGATTCATTGCAGGTATTCTCATTAATTTATGATTTTTATCAAAAAAAAACCTTCCGTACTAATCCATCATAGCTGATGAATTGGTGGCTTGATTTGGTTCTAAAGGGTCTCTCAACTTACATAAGGACCATGCTTTCAACACAAGTAAGCTCTATTTGATCACACTAGTAATAATCATATGATTGTCAAAACAAAAATATATATAAAAATACTTTGTTTCCTCAAACTGTGTTGAAGGCTCTCTTGAGTGCAATTGGGGTTGGTGAGAAATCAGCTACTGTCATTGGTGCGACATTTCAGGTACTATAATAGTTTATTTTTTCTTACTTTTTTCTGGCTTTCTACTGATGCACATGTGATATGGGTTGAAGTTTTTCTGAATTTTGGGGGGGACTCTTTTTAAAAAGAGTTTATAAATAATACTGAGAACTGAGTTTTTGTTTGCAGTGGTTTTTGAGGGACTTAACTGGAATGCTTGGAGGCATACTCTTTACATTGTACAAGGTTTATTGTTGCGTACTTATGTGATTGCACCCCTTTTCCTTTTCTGGTCTCTGGGGATTATCTTAACCCTTTCACTTGTGAAGTGCTCTAGTTTTCTTGCCTAGTAAAAAATGCTCTAGGTAGAGTTTGGCGATAGGTGCAAACTCCCTTTTCTTTTGTTCTTTCATCCTTCTTTTTTTTTCATTTTTTAAGATCATATGAAACCGGGTAATTTTGTGCTTCTCAGGGCTCAGACCTGGATAGCAATGCCAAGATGTGGCGTTTAGTTGCTGACCTTATGAATGATCTCGGTATGCCCTGCTGTCTCTCTCCTTCTCTGGAAGGTGTACAGTCCACGCACAAAATTTTGCTCCACATTGGCATCTGACAGTCTATTTTGTAATTATTCTCCATGGTTTCTCAACTTATTTTTTCCTTATGTCCAGAATTTATGAGAAAGTTTGTCAATTTGGCTGCAGGAATGTTGATGGACCTTCTTTCCCCCTTGTTTCCTTCCGCTTTTATTTTTGTTGTTTGCTTAGGAAGCTTATCAAGATCTTTCAGTAAGTATCCTCCTAGCTCAAATGCGTGGTGTGGGGACCTGTAGAAATTGTCTGAAAACTGCTTTTAGAATTTTTCTTGTGTAATTATTTATATTGTTGGCCATGGTGATAATGTTAACAAAAAAAAAAGAAAAAGAAAGAAGAAAGCCTGGTTTGATTCTATCTTGGTAATGAAATGGTTGACCAAGATTTGCTGGCATTTGTTATCTAAAAATATGCAAAAGAAATATGAAGCTAACAGTAGAATTTAACTCACTTGCTACAGTATGCGTGGCACACCTGCAGGGTCGAATATTAAAAAATAGATAAACATAAATGCTCATTGATCATCATTTGATTTATATCCTTTTTCTCTTTCCTTTTCTTTTTCAATCATTAGCTGGTGTTGCTAGTGGTGCAACTAGAGCTGCCTTGACTCAGCATTTTGCCCTTCAGAACAATGTCGCAGATATATCTGCCAAGGTACCAAAACAGCTATTGTGAACCTTACATGACAACCTCAAGAGAGTTTTTGGTTGCTACCACGGCCATTGACTTGCTTCTATATATTTATAGGAAGGAAGTCAAGAAACAGTTGCAACAATGATTGGCATGGCCTTAGGAATGATCCTTGCTCGAATAACAATGGGACTCCCCCTAGCCATTTGGGTGTCTTTTCTTTCTCTCACTGTGTTCCATATGTATGGTAAGCTCTTGTGCTATGATTTCTTACATAGAGAATTATTTCTGACTAAGAAATACACTGACCTTCAAGGACCAATCAGGAAAATTATACATTGGTTCATGAATGAGTAGGACTTATTCATATCAATTTTCATTTTGTCTTTGTGGCCAAAGAACTAGATCATAATAATCTCAATGAAAAAAAAGTTGGCACCTAAATTGAAGAGTGGTAAGGGGTACACTTTTTCTGGTTTCTAGATCTATTTGCTTAGTTCAGCAATAGATGGACAGTAATTCTTGTCCTTATATGGTGACCAACTCAGAAACCTGTAGTTTCTCTACCTTCTTGTTTGCATAACTATGACTTGTAATAATAAATAGTTCTGTGCTTATCTCATGTTACATCTGTGTATGCAATTAATGTTTAAATTTTCAAGTGCAGCAAACTATAGGGCTGTTCGGTGCCTTGCTTTGACTTCTTTAAATATTGAGAGGAGCACTATTCTCTTCCAGCATTTCATGGAGACTGGCCAAGGTAATGGTTTTGTCAATAGTGGCTAATACCGGGGAAAAAATAGGACACAGTTTTGGGATGATCATTCAAATCGATTTTTACATTGATTTTCATTTCTTTCTTCCATTTTTTTTTTAAAAAAGAAACCTTACTGTATTTCATGAGCTTACTTACCGGGTCTCACCTGTTAGCAAGCTGGAGGTGAATTTGTTTATTTATCTAATTATCTTGATTTTGATGCCATTTTCTGAATTTGTTGCCAGTTCTCTCTCCTGAGCAGGTCTCTAGAACAGAACATGTTTTACCAACATGGATCACTTCTTGGAGTTCAAAAAAGGTCAAGTTACTACATGCCAATGTGCGCTTGGGTGTGAGAGTTTCTTCACTTGATCACCAGGAAATGTGAGTTTTCAGTTATTTAGCTCATATACTTTCCATCACTACAAGGTTTTGTTTCCTACTTGTACTATGTACCCTTGCTTCTTCTTCTTCTTCTTCTTCTCCTCTTCTTTTTTACTTTTTTTAAATGACTTATTTACTCACAGCAATTAGGTAGACTATCTTTTACTGAAAAACAGTAGTTTTGTTCAGGCAGTGCTTTTACAATGGTGGTTGTAGAAGCACCTGAATACGTGAACTGCTGTTTAGCATATTTCAAAGGCCTTTCAAGTTAAGATTATGTCTTAAGTCTTGACATGTCTGCTTACGAAACTGATCTGAGCTGGCTTCTGCAAAATCAGTGCTCTAAACAAATTTCATTTTATGTAAAAAACTAACTGTTCAAGCAATATTCTTAAACAGGATGGAGGTGCTGCTTTCTGCACGATATCATTATCTTAAAGGTTAAGATCTAGTTTCTATCTTCCAGTTTTCAGTTTTAAAATCATTAAAAAAACTTTGAATTTTAATGGGAAACTTCATTCTGCTTGTCGATGCTGGTCTTTTTAGCAAATTACTTGCTGGTGGAGAGGGAGGGAATCATCCATGTTGCAATACACAAAAATTCAACAGCATCAGATGTCTTGCAATCGTATATTCATGCTCTTGTTATGGCCAAACTCATGGGAAAAAGTACGTCTGTCTATTTGGAGAGCCAGTCATGGATGGATAAACAGTATGAAGATTTTCTTCAAAAGGTATCTCTCTCAATTTTCCTTCACTTCGATAAATTACACGTTTACTTGAGCCTATGACCAAATTCTTAATGACAACCCAGAATGTATTCACTTTCAGAATACTGCTCTTTCCCGCTTAATTTGAGTTCTGTTGCTGTTTTTCATTGAGGAACTTAGAGGCACATTTTGGCTCTAGATGATTTATATTCTTTATCTGACAGCTACACTGAACATAACTTCTACCAATAACTAAGAAGAATTTGTAATTGTGTTCTGTTCACAGTGCTCTGTGTCATAATTGGTTGCCCAGTGAACCAGGAATTTTTACATGCAACTGAAATTTAACCCCTCTTCTTTTATTTAATTCTTTAAATAAACATCCTGTATCCCTACACATGAAGGGTCTAATCTTACTACATTAGCTGATCAAATAATGTCCACAATTATGTTTTGAACAATTTGAATACTATATCCAGAGATGTGAATCCATGATGACTCTCCAAACTATTGCATTCTGAAGTTCCCTATATCACCATTCGTCATTGAAGAACTTGGAAGCACCACCCTGCTATTATTTGTCTAGGCAGTTACGCTATTTATAGCTTAACTAACAGATTTTGGTTCTTGTTCATTTCTGTTCTTTATCTGGCAGCTAAGCTCTTCGGGTTGGAAAACAGGGCGCCTTCTTTCCCCTCCAATCATCTGGAAGGCAAACTGGACAGATGTTTCGTCAGATGATAAAATCGATTAGGTAATACCTCAGTTCTGTTGCATAAAAAATGCAAGAATTGTGGAAATTGACGGCTACTTCATTTACATTCAAACCAAATAGATTTAACATTGTGGCCATCAAATGAGGGCTTGATACTGCCGTGCACACTGAAGAGCGAGACTTTTTAGATGGTACACATCCTTGTGCCATAATATGAGAACATTAATTCTTTATCTTAAAGCAGCTCCGCTATAGATGCTCTTGGTAGGCTTAGAAATATTAATTTTTGGTGTTTCCAGAATCATGTATACTTTAAAAAGTTGGACATGTCATTGGCAAATAGTCCAATGACCTCTTCTGTAGGAACTAGTAATATGACATTTCTGAACCACTTTGATTAGCTTGACGATCTGGGATGGTGGTTTGCAGTAACCAAAGGGAACATGTTTGAGGGCAGCACGCCTCAAACATAATTGGTGTGATATTAAATATCTTAATTTATTTTTGTATCTTACTTATTTTTTAGCTTTGTTTTAATTTATCACTAAAATTTAGGGTGTGATCTAAACATGCTTTATGTCCAAATCACAGGTTTAATGTATTAGTCTATCTTACCGAAGATATTTTTTATTATTATTTGTTATTACTGGTATTTATAATTAACCTGACAATTATTATTTTTCTTTAAAAACTTTTAAATTTTTTAGATTAAATTTTTTTATATGGAAAGTGGTATCGTGGGTCCTTAAAAGGTGTGATATGATGACAAAAAAATTATAATCTATTTTACAGGTTCTTAGTTCAAGTCAATACATAATTATTTTATAAGATTTCATGATAATCAGGGTTTAGCCGTTTAAATTGGTTTCGCAAAAATTACCTAAAAAATAGGTGTGATTTAATTGAAACCAAAAAAAAAATCTAGGAGTTAACCAACGACCTGCCTATAACACGCCAATCAACGAGCTTTTATTCCCCGTTTGTTTGCTGGAAAGTGGTTTTCTTTTGAAAAGTGAATTCCGGGGAAAGTAAATTCCTGGAAAGTGAATTTTGATATTTGACAGTGTTATGGAAAATGAACTGGAAAACACTTTTCAGTGTTTGTTTGTGTTATGGAAAATGAAATGAAAAATAATTTATTAATAAATTATTATTTTTTCAAGTTTATTAAAATAATGAGGAACAAATCTTATAAATTAAAAGGTTGAATGAGAATGAAATTGAAAAAAAATATATAATTTCATAAATTATCTCAAATAAAATAAATAAAGATCAAATCTAAAAAATTAAAAACAAATGAAAGGTGAATAAATTAAAATAATAATAATTAACATTTCATAAATTATTTCAAATAAAATAAGTAACAATCAAAAAATGAGGACCAAATTTGATAGATAAAAAATTTCAATAAAAAAATGATAAGAAAAAAGCAAATAGCAATTATAAAAATAAGGACCAAAATTAATATAAAAATTAAATTTTAAGAGTTGGAATTGAAAAATAAATATTCAAAACAAATTATATATAGCAATCAAAAGTTTGAGGATCAAATTTGATATAATCAGCAAATAATGATATTTCTAAATTTTTCACAACTTCCGGAAAGTGTTTTCCGCCCAAATTTTCCTGAAAACACTTTCCTGAAAACCAAGCCAAATTCTTCGTTGACTGGAAAGTGTTTTCCGTTGACCGGAAAGTGTTTTCCGTTGACCAACTTTCCGGAAGACAAACAAACATAGAAAAGTTTGGAAAGTGATTTCCCGGAATTTAATTTTCGAGAAACAAACACAGACTTAAGCTCTCTGGCTTTCCGTTCCGGCAGCTCGATTGATCCGCACGTGTTCCTTCCTTAGTTGTCTGAAATATCCCCACGTGTCCTTTCCACAATCCATGCTATCCCATAAAGATTTCCTCCATCATCTCGTCTTCAGGAATACAAATGGTTTTCCTCTTTTGTTCTTACGGGCAAGGCAGAGGACGTTCTTGTTTTAGTGCCACCAAGAAAAGGAGAATAGGAAGGCAGTTTTTATTAAAAAGAAAATTCAATTAAAGATATCAATTAGTTTTCTCAAGAAAAAAGAAAGAAGAGGAAAGATACCCATTAAACTTCGAATTAAATATAGATTTTACTAAACAAAAAAAAATTATAAGAAAAGAAATGATAAATGCTGAAAGAGTGCATGCCCACAGGCTACAGGCATCAGTTTTTGAGAAATCATATCTTCATACTTTGATGTTTTGAAAGGTGAGAGTTAAGATATGTTTATCCCATGGCAGTCTTTTCAAACAGAAAATTCTGAAAAAGGGAATAAATACACACACACACACACACACACATATATATATAACAAGTATAACATTTTTCTGAAAAGGAAACTGTTTCGGAAGAAAAGGAATGCTGCTGCCTATACATTTTCGCTCACTTTCCCTTGTTTCTTCTGCAAAACCCATCCAGGGCTTGGTTTTACTATTAAAAAGCACCTCCTGAATAATCCCTATCTGATCAACCGAGTGTACACTTTTGAGTCTTTCGGTCCTCCTCCATACAATTTTTCTAGACTATGAGCAGGCAGTTGGCCACTCATTTTCGATGTCCTGACGATGCCATCAGAATCCCAACAGCAGCAATAAACATGAACAACATATTTACAAGCAAAATGTATGTTCTTCGTGATGATTTTCGGTACTCTCCAAAGATAAGTACGCCCCAGAATGTGCTCACAAGCGGGAGTGCCTGAAACCAATACCCCCATTCAAGTCAATATCACGTAGAATATTAGTATTTCATAAATTCGAAATATATTGCCAAAGTTTCAATCGTTCGCTCTTTTTAGCATGCTTAGAAGACTGACCTGAACAGCATCTGCTGCTGCATATCCCGCAGCTTGGCCTCCCATGAACTGGAGACCATTCCCAAATCCACAGAGCAGGCCAGCCAAAAATGCCCAGCCTCTACCATTCCAATCATTAAGATAAGCCTTGAGTGATGAACTCGGTAGATTTAATACAGGGAAGTAAAGGAAGGTGACATTTAGAATGATGGCAAGTACAAAACAAGAGATCGAAAACCAGAAAAAAGCAGTGTAGAGAACCAACTTAGGAACCCCTTTCTTCAAGGTGTCCCACTGATCATTCGTTGCCAGGTTAAAAGCTGGGGAGAACAGAGAGAAGCAAACGCCGGCAAAGAAAGTTATAGACAGTCCGATCAGAGTGTTCCTTCCAAACACCTGTAAGAACAGCCAAACCACTTGTTTTACATTTCAGAGCTATACGCCTATTTAGATGCAACACATTAAGAGAAATGAGTGCCAGGTTGAGCCACAAACCTTGATTGATCTTCTGTTCTCAAGCTCTATGAGGAAATCTGCTGTTCCAGCTTTGGCTTTCTCTGGAGTACTACTTCCATTTTCCAAATCCTTCACTCCTGTTCAATAATAAAGAAAGGCGAGCAAAAAACTGCCTTGTCATTCTAATCAAATGAGATAAATGGAAACGATAGAAGTGATCCAGCAAGCTCTATACCCTCGTTTTGAGATGCCTCGTTGGAATATGCGGAAGAACCTATGGTCCTGATAGAACGTTAAAATCAGCAGTAGCATCAGCAAGAATGCTAGTTAATTCACCCCACTCTGGACCAAAAAAGAATTGTAACTTCACATGGAGCACAAAAACACTTTGCTTTTCTACATGAAAAGATGAAAACATACGCTGTTACATTTTTGTTGTCACTTGTTAAACTCTTGAGCTTTGCTCTATTGTCAGCTGCATTAGATGAATGGACAGCTGACCCAAGACAAACAGCAATTAGGAAGCAGCCAACACCCGGAAAAAGGATCTCTGCCTTGTTAATTCTGTCATCTAGGAAGTAATTCAAGGTTGTTCCTGTCAAAGAGAAATAAACAGGAGTGAAAAATTAAGACCTTACAAAAGACAGCCAATTTCCAACATATCTGACTTATTTCAAAGCACACAACCTATAACAACAGTTATGCTGGAAGTAATGACTTCTGTCACTGATAAACCAACAAAAGCCCAGGCATACTGCGTGGATAAATTTCCAAGGCTGAGAACCACCCCACCAGCCATTGCAAACATAATAGAAGGCCAATTATCCTGCATCATTCAAGCCAGAACAATCAAACATCATTTGTGTACTTTTGCTTCCATGTTGCGGGTAAATTATGCCCAAACAAGTAGCCTTACAGTAATCAAAAGCAACAGTAAGTGACTAACAGCGTACGGATAAGACCAATAATAGCGCAAACAGAAGTTACCTGGGAAAGTTGGGTCGTGAAATTTGGCCTCCCATTGCCGATCTCACCAAAGGTCAAAGCTATAATAACAGCAGCCAAGAGATTTGTGATTGAATAATCAAGGTATGTGTGTTGAGGAAGCCTGCCTCTTCTTTCTAATAGTGTCATAATAGCTGGCCATGTACCCAGGAAGAACAGAGAAAATAGCATGCATACTATAGCTCCTCCTTTGCTCTCCACTAGATACATGTTTAAGAGATAACTTCTAGATCTTTTGAGGAAATCAAAGGTGGTCTGATGCACCAGAAAAACTCGCAGAGGAGAGATAACATAAATTGCTTACAGACTAGTAGAAAGTAGTTGCAAACATTGAAAGAAAGCAAGGGCTAACGTAAAGTTAGATTGAAATCTTCCATACATAACGGCAGGTTCCTGCACTGATTCGGAATCTTTGGATTGATTAAAAATATCCTAGGTAAAGTGGGTAATTAACTGGCACAGTATTGAATGTGGAAAGATAATGAAAAAAAGTAAGCTCTAAAGGGAGTAGGTGTTCGTTTGTCTAAAGGGTAAAGTGTGGATAACAAATTTTCTGGAAAAAAGAAAAGAAATAGAAGGACAAGGCGAGGTTAAAAGGGAAACACATCATCTAAAAATCCAATTCGTTTGCTCGTTTATTATCTCCGGTAGCGGTCAACGGACGGCACCACTACCATTTTTTTGTTTTTCTCGAGTCAATGTATCGCTGTCCAAAGGATGCCATCGCTTGAAAAAACAGGCTAACGTGTCTTTGACTTTTTCAACATAGCCACTCCCCACATTGTGGAATGTGGATGTTTGCACCAGCAGGACCACAATCAAGCCAATACGTAAATTATGCTTTAGAATCATTGAATCTCGAATCCCTGACAAGCTAGCAAAAAACTAACATGTACTGATAAAAGAAAAAAAGGTGAAAAGGAGAGAATACGATCGATTCAGGATAAGATAATGGGTTGCATTTCAACCGAAAAAAACAGGGGGGGTTGCATTAATGGAAATATATAGAGACGACGAGGTCCTGACAGAAGTTCCATAAGAAAATCGCCCATTTTAAGTTTTCCTTCACCCACCCCTAATGTGTTATTGTTATTCTTTTCATGAAAGCAATTCAGAATCCGTGTTCTTGTGTTTGCGGAAAGAAAGCATTTCCTTTCCATTGATAGTTTGATACATAGTTGAACTGGGTGGGTGAAGGGAGTATATTCATTTTCCTTCACCAACCAAGTGGTCTCGGAGTTTTCTTCCCCTCGACAATATATGTGATCATAATTGAGCTGCGACGGTAAACTATATTCATTTTCGATGCCCTGCTGATGCCATGAGAACTGCCACAGCTACGATAAACATGAGCAGCATGCTGGCAAGAAATACATATGTTCTTCTTGATGATTTCCTGTACTCACCAAATAGAAGAATGCCCCAAAATGTACTCACAAGTGGAAGCGCCTGAAATCACCAGTGTAAATCAAATGATCATCACTTGAAACGGTAAGCACATGCCGATCACTTTCTAAGATGACTTTAGGGTTAATGGTGAATCCAGAATATCATGAAGCTATCAAAATTGTTTAAAATCATTAATTTGCACCATTATCCCATGTGTGTATATGTATTAAAACGAACCTGGACTGCATCTGCTGCTGCGTATCCTGCAGCTTGACCTCCCATAAATTGGAGACCATTCCCAAAGCCACAGAGTAGGCCAGCCAAAAACGCCCAGCCTCTGCCATTCCAATCATTAATATACGCCTTCAATGATGATCTAGGCAAGTCCAGCACAGGGTGATAGAGGAATGTGACATTCAGAATGATGGCCAGTACAAAACAAGAGACCGAGAACCAGAAAAATGCAGTGTAGACAACCAACTTAGGAACCCCTTTATTCAAGGTGTGCCATTGATCATTTGATGCCAAGTTAAAAGCTGGTGAGAAGAGCGAGAAGCAAAGGCCAGCAAAGAAAGTTATGGCCAGTCCAATTAAAGTACTCTTCCCAAACACCTGCCAGTGATCAAAGACAAAAAAGAATCGAGCTATCGTTTAGTTTTAAGAAAGAAAATACATGAAGAAACAATCCACTGGTATGCTGTGTTTGTTTTTCTGCCGTAGCTATATTCACTAAATAGCCGTTTTTGTTTGTAGCTTCCACTTCTTAATTAGTTTACAGTATGCTGTGTTTGGCCATGTGTTTAAAAATATAGCATTTCCTCCGATTAAGTGAAATAAGTGCAGGAAAGGGCAGGAAAGAAAAAATAGTTCCGCTAGAAAATACCACAAAAAAGGTTGTGAAACCACCAACCTTAATTGCTCTTCTGTTCTCTAGCTCTACAAGGAAGTCTGCTGTTCCAAATTTTGCCTTTCTTTCTGCAGAATAAAAGAAGGCAATAAACGGACAGCTTCGATAAACAAGGTAGACGCAAATAATAAAATAAGACAAATCAAAAAAGTAGAATACCCTTTACTGGAAAAGCTTCTCTGGATTGGGTGATGCCTGCAGCACTGCAAAAGCTTAATTTTAGTTCTAACATCAGTGATATCCAAAACTCTTGCTTTTGGATAACGAAATTGTCAATCAATGAAAAGAAAAGGGAATTTATATTTTCTCTGCAGTTGCTTCACTGGACTGGTTTGGCCAACATTCCAGTGAATATTTTGGCCCATGAGAATAGAATTATTAAGTGGACAGAATGCATCTTAGCATTGTCAGCATTTTCATTGTTTGCAAGCACTGAGATAAGATTTGTGACAAAGATGAGGAATGAATAGCTAACTTCGACTCAAAAGTTCAAAAATGATATGGATGAAATATGTAAATGACTATGCATCAAATAATATATAACATCAAAATTGAAACTATCTCCAGAATAAGAGACATACACTGATCGATGTTTGTCATCATATGGCAAACAACTGAGCTTGGCTCTATTATCAGCTGCATTGGACGAGTGAACAGCTGAAGCAAGGCAGACAGCAATCAAGAAGCAGCCAACACCCGGGAAAAGAATTTTGGCATTGTTAATTTTATCATCTAAGAAGTAATTCAAGGTCGTCCCTGTTAAAACAAACCAACAATTAAAATAAGAGAAGTTAGCCTGATGACATGCTATTGACTTGCATAATCAAAATTCATCCAGCACACAGCAGACAAACCTATAACAACAGTTATGCTAGCAGTGATCACTTCTGTCACCGACAAACCAACAAAAGCCCAGGCATACTGTGTGGATAAATTTCCAAGGCTGAGGACCACCCCGCCAGCCATTGCGAACATAACAGATGGCCAATTGTCCTGCATCAACCACCCTAGTAGATTTAAATATAAATGGTAAGTGATATGATGCCACTGCAAACAAGAGACTAAGCCTAGTATGCCACAGAATCGCCTCAGAACAACCAAAACTAAAAAGCAAGCAATGCAGAATACTGTGGAGGGCCATAATGCAAAAATGAGCCTGATGGAGTTAGCAAGCTAATTGACTCAACGTACACTTAACTGAGAAAGCTGGGTTGAAAAATTCGGTGCCTCATGCGTGCTCTTCCCTATCTCACCAAATGTAAAAGCAATAATTACAGCAGCCAGGAGATTCGTGATTGAATAATCAAGGTAAGTATGCTGAGGAAGACGACCCCGTCTTTCCAGGAGAGTCATGACTGCAGGCCATGTGCCCAGGAAGAAGAGCGCAAGAAGCATGCATGCTATGGCTCCACCTTTGCTCTCCACCACATACATTTTCAACGCAATATGGATAATCCCTTCTGGTTGTAGAATGACTAATGACGGTATTCCTGAAAAAAACTTCAAGCAGAGAAACAAATTCAGCCACTCATTCTGCGTGGCGCCTCCTAGGAGGCCAAACTGAGCAAATCTGAAATGATTTTCCGTGTTTTCTTCAAAAAAAAGTGGTTATAAAGTAAGCAACAGGTTAGGGTAACAACCAGAACGAAATCAAATGCGTATTCAAAAATTAGGAAATGAAAACATCAAAGAAGAAGGTATAAAATAGAAGCGTATGCAGGAATCTGCAGGCAAAATGACACCTGGAAAGCATAAAGAATAAATATACAGAATCAAAAAACAAGGCCTGTATATATAAGAATCAAGAAAGTCAACACAAAGCGGCAACAGAAAATGCATACCATATTCAGCTTCTAAAAACACTGAAGAACCAAGTTTGTATATTTAACACCAAAACTCTCGGTGTCCTGGTATTATTTAACTTTCAAAAAAGAAAAAAGAAAAAAAAGCAAATAAGAAGGGTAGAGAGAAAAACAGAGAGAGGAAGGATCACCTACTGAGAATGAATTATAAAACAATTTGAGCGAGCAATCGACGTCTCTCCCTTGTCTAAGCAAGTTTGGAATCTTTCAATTATCTTTTGCCAAACCTTTTGGTGGCCCCTTCTGTTCAACTACTTTCACTGGTCAAAGATATTTGTTGAGTGATTTGGGAAAATAACTGTAAAAAGGATCCCAGAGAGCTGGTTTAAGGTTTTTTTCTTCGTATTTTTCCAATGTGCTTCGGAGAATTTGTAGTACGATTTTTATTATTTTCACATGAAAAGTGGTATAATAACATAAAAAAAAATATTTTAAAGTAAAAAAACTAATGTTTTTCAAAATTATTTTTAAAAAACAGTGTTAAAGGATGTGTTTTCAAAATATTTTTGATAAATTTTAAAAAATATATTTTTATATTAATATTTTTTAATATTTTCATATTCTTTTTATATGATTATATTAAAAATAATTTTTTTAAAATAATTTTTAACTAAAAAAAATTCAAAAAATATACTCACAGTAGTAAACAGTTGTTTTTATTTTAATTTAATTTTTATTAAGCTAAATATTTAATTAGCTTTATACACAACTCGAATAATACCACGTGCATTAAGCTAACAACTTGTATTAAACAGCTGTTTTTTTTTAATACGACAGATGGTGTTTAATTATATATATATAGAGAGAGAGAAGGTAGTCGCTACCAAGGAATCTGTAAGATTGGATTCTGTCAGATCCACCCACCTTCCTTCCAACTCCGTTTGCATTGGCGTAGCCGTAGTCATGATTTCAATTTTTCGGCTTGTGTTTTCTAGTTGACTTCGAGCGAGTTTTTTTTCATGAATTATTAATTTTTTACTCAAAACTATAATTTAGAAATTATTCTGTATAAATATATCATGATAAAAATAGGTTCAAATAATTTAATTTATAAATATTATCCATAGAACAATCTCTTAAAAACAAATAGATGTAATATAAATTAGAAATCAAAAATCAAACTGACGGACTGATGAGAAAATTATTATATATATATATATAAATAAATAAAATGTGAAGGATTTTAAACTTGATGAATGAAGTCATCGACTATTTTCTTGTTGACATATTTCACTAATTGATGAGATTGATTGTGTAATTTTAGAAAATAAGAAAACAAGTTTACAAGTAATTAGTGTTTATATGGAGACTTCCATAAACCACTATAATTAACATTTGAAAGCTGTAGAAATGGGTAGCAGGTGAAGAATCTAGGGCATGAAATCATTCAACTGTAACGATTTCATCTTTACATGTAAACAAGAAAACAACAGCCAAGGGTAGAGTCTCACATGCAATGATGTTCTTGGACTTAATCCTGCCCGCGTGGAACTTCCCAGTTACTATCACAATAGCCCACAGCATTTAACAAATTAGGGTTCCAATACCATTTAAGTGCCAGGTTAAAAATGAAACAAGAGATGACGAGACAGTTCAGTAGTCTAGCATTTGGACCGGACCAGCTGTAAGATCTTATAGTGTTTCATCGAATGAAAAGGTACGAGGGCAGGAAAAGAAATTTCTCAGGTTTGTACCAGGAACAAACAGGCACTAAAAGCCATTTGTCGAACTTAATACTTATTTATCTATCTAATATCTTTACATTTTGCAATAAATTTGTTGACCTGTATTCAATAAAACATATGTTATAAAAATAAAGAGATATGATATGGTGGGTGGCAAGGTGAAGGGATACTCTGCATGGTCACTACTGGATATAAAAATAAAGTGAATAAATAAATAGACCATTGAGCTCAGCAAATGAATTGTTATGTGGTGGGTGGCGAAATGCTTGAAATTGTTGCTGTTTTTTAATAAACAGGGTTGCTCCAACAATTGATATCAAATATTAACTTATTTATAAGGGACAATACTGATATCGAAATTCGATTATTTTGATTCCGTCCTAATCAGATTCTTGTAATTCGATTGTTTTTATTCCATACTAATATGGTCCTACGACCTTTAATTTAATTTGAGTGGCTAATAAATGTGTTAATTAATCTATTTTAAAAATGTTTTTGAAAAAAAATATATATATATTTTTATTGTTTGTTTTAAAAACATATATATTATTTTGGAGACCCGGTAGCTAACGTGTCCCGGTCAAAACTGGGGTCTCCTTTCTCTTAAATTTGAGGAATCTTTCAAATCGTTTGTATCAACACTATGTGTAGCGGTAGCACTACAATTTTAGTTTGTGGACTGGCCAATACTTGGCATAGAGATTATGTGAAGCAAAATACAAGAATGATTAGCCTAGGAAAACATAACTACTTCATTTTCTCAATTACATTAACAAACATATACGTAACGTATACAACATTAGTAGCAACCACAAAGTAACTACAAAAAACATAGGCGATTTCCAAATCAGGCTTAAATGGAATGCATGCAGCAATTTCTCGTCGTTGCCTTGTTAGCAGCGTGTGAATAAAGCTATTGGCCACATATTATGGATGGATTGAAGATGGAACCTATATTTCCGATCTCTCTCTCGATACTTTTTCTGAGTTCACTTCTCTTGCCATCTCTCCAGGCATCCTTTGCAGAAAATTTCCCAGCAGCCTCTGATCAAGAACCATGTTCGGCACCTGCAAAAAGAATATGCCATGTCAAACTTTTGTGCGCGTGGAGGGTGCAGGTAGGGCGGACGGGCATGTACAAGTGCATGTGGGAGAGGGAGATTAAAACCTTGTCCCCAAAGAAAATTTTTGTATTGTTAGCTATGGTTTCAATAAATTTCAGCTCGAGAAACTGGGGCGTGAGCTTCAACTTGTTTGCTTCAGCTTCTTTCATGGCCCTGAAAGAGAGAGCAAGATTATTTTCATTAAATCGTGTGAAATACTCTTAAATTAGAAATATTGAAATGGGAGGTTTTCACCGATAGAAAGCAGCATCTGCCAGGATATTTTCATGAGCCATATACATTTGGTTCCCAATCTCTTGCTGCTGTCTTGCACTGTCTTTCTCCATCAACTTCTGTTCCATGAGAATCTTGCTCACCTTGGCGTTCTTCTCAGCCTCACTGATAGCTATCTTCTTTGTGGTCTCTGCCTCTTTCTCAACAACTTTCTGTCTCTCGATAGAAATTAAGACCTATAAAGCAATGCACAATCTGCATCAATCACTCTCACAAATGCATGCATGAAAAACTTTTACACACGGAAAATTAGGCATGCTGATTGGATGTGCCCATCCATAGCATCCAAGTTTCTCAGTTGAATGAGGTTTCGCTATCTTCGTAAATACCAAAACATCACCCTGCTAAAACCGCATTAATAGACAACCTTAAACATACAAGTATGAACAGTCCAAGGGGGAGAGAGCCTTTGTATCCACGGTGATCTCAGGAAAGATTTTCAATGCGCATCACCGGCAAAATCATCTCTTTTTTTTTGTCTCAGACCAAGTTTCAATGAAGGAAAAGTAAGAGAATGAAATTGGCCAAGAGTGTAGCAAACCTTAGAGCGTTCTTCTTCCATGTGTTCGAAATTCCTTCTTATGCTTTGTGGAATGGTAGGCTTTGTTACACGCACACTTATGATTTCAATACCAGGCGCATAACGTGTGCAATCACCTTGAAGAGCATCTTTCATCTTTTCACCAATCTGAGAAAAATAGTGACATGATCTTTCATCAACATAGATACTGGAAGCAGGAAGAGATAGAAATCAAATTTAACATATTGAAAAGCATATTTGATGAAAACAACCACCAGTTATACAGTGAACTAATGGGAGAACATGTCTCATGTAGAATACTTAACGTGCCTGATAAAAAACATCAATATAAACTTCTTGAAGAGTACGAGAGCTGCAGAACTGATTGATTTCATGATGAATCTTGTCATATATCCATGTTTTGTCATATTGCACACCATAGTTCAGTAGTGTCTCATATACATATCCCTTACCAAGCCGGTTGACAACCTGAAATAATCATTGCAGGAATGCATATAAATTGTATTGAGAGGAAAAGGCAGTAAGAGTAAATTGAAATTGTCAAACCTTGAAGCTTGTCAATAAGAAGCCAACTATTATGGCCTTACCTCGATTTTCTCAAAGTTAATCATGACACCTCCTTTGGTACCACACGGAATATCCCTAACCTGCATTTTTTGAGATGCAGGACTCAAGTAGCAACACAGAAATAAAGAGTTCTCAATCCTCATGAATTGGAAAACAAATTGTACCTGATCAGTCTGAAGTGTCACCTGAACAGGCTCGTACTGGGTTATCAGAGGCATCTTTAGATGAAAACCTGAAAAAAAAATAAAAATATGAGTCCACAAGCAAAATGCCAGGAACCATAAAATGCAATTCAAACAAACAGTCCTGTATTCACACCCGGGTCTGTAATTGTCTGTAGAAGGGCACCTCCTGTCCAGTATACTCCAACATGACCTTCTGGGACTTGATGTAGGATGGATAAGCTATTCATAATGTTTGATGACAACGGAATCGCTATCTATAATATTACCATAGAACGTCAGAAATTACCAGGCTCAAGCAGCAGATATTCCAACTTATAGGAATTCAACACGCTTCTATAATGTTAACCAGACAATGTTGGAAGACTAAAAAGCATCCTACCGCTCATAATCTTGGTCTGCCAAGAATTAAAAAACGAAACAATTCGAACTTAAATACAAAATTAAAGATGGATGTAGATGCTGGCGATGAGATTAATGAAGTCGATTTACCATCAAAATTGGTATAGAAGATTCAGACTGAAGACCACCAGTTCAGCTCAACTTAATCTTATCATAGCTGATTTTCTGAGCTATTATTTGGATAATAAATGCATTTACAGAGCGCGAACCCTGGATTTTAGTAAAAATACATACCAAAGATCAGAAAATCAACCAAATGAGGTCAAATCATTATTAAATTTTCCTCTGCATCGCAGCGCATCTAATTTGCAATACAAAGTAACACTTCTTATTTAAAACAGGACTGATACAGGATTAATTAAAAATGAATACTTAGCAAGAGAGAGAGAGAAAACATTCTAAGGACTGTCGACGTACACATACATATACAAGACGCTGAAACAGGTTAAGGTCTGGCGAGGGAGAGATTACCAAGGCGAGGATGGCAAGGAAGAAGAGAAGGACAGTGAGAATTGGAGAGGAATCGCCGGTTTGAGGAGGACCACGCTGGGGAGCCCCTGTTCTTTGTTGCTGTGGATCCATGGAAGTGGCCTGCTGAAGAGACCACTTTGGATTATTTTTTCCCTTTGTTTTTCAAGTAAACTGTGGAGATTGCGTTGTGCGCTACTATTTAAGCCATGGTCAGTTATTTAAATGTGTTTTTTACTTAAATATATATTTTTTAAATTTTTAAATAAATATTTTTTTAGAATTAAATTAAAACAATCTAAAAATATTATAAAAAATAATTTAAAAATCAAAATTCATTTTTGAAAAACCGTAAAAACAAACAGTGACTTGTGGAAATATGCAAATATGCGATATGATGTTCAGTGTTATTCAGCAATCAGCAGAGTACAGCTACAGTGTTAACATATCATGCTCGTTTGATTAGGATCTCGTGGCTGTGAACCGCTTGTCTACGCGGGCCCCTTGTGAAAACAGTAGTCTATTTGGTTTTTATTTGGGAAAGAGGATGAGGGAATGAACGTTGCTCCTCGTTTTCGTCGTAACTTCAATGATTTTCATTTTTAAAGTTTTTGTATCTTTAATTTTATCTTTATTTTTTAATATTTTTAAATTATTTATTTTCATGTACTATGTTAAAAATAATTATTTTAATATATTTCTAAGCAAAAAATACTTTAAAATTAACTTAAATCATACTCTCTAACAGACATGTTGATCCACGAAGCCTAGCCGTTTGAACTTTTCATTGCTTTTTTTTCTTTTTCTTGAATTTATATTTAAATTAATAAGAAAATAGGTTCAGGGAGCCTGGCTTTACAGGTTTTCAATATCAATTATCAAATGAATTTCATCAAAATAAATCAATTCACAAATACTTTTGGAGTACTGTTTAATTAAAATACTGGTAATTTTTTAACTGGTTTAGGATAACGTTATTGTTAGAGAATAATGTAAATTATATCATGAAATCTCACTTACAATATTAAGCTTTTATGTGAGATGATTACTTAACATAGTATCGTAATCTTGTTTACCCAATGGTCACGAGTTCGAATCTCACCACCCTCATTCTATCTCGATAAAATTAAGCACAAGATTATGTGATCATGTGCAAGTTTCAAGCCCAAAGGGTTTTCACTTGAGGGGTGTATTAGAGAATAATATAAATAATATTATAGAATCTCACTTACAAATTTAAACTTTTAGGTGAGATGATTCCTTAACTGATTATTACCAGTCACATGCTCGCACTTCACCTTAGTCAGGATCATATTTCTTTTAAACATGAAAAAAAATTAAGAGTGAGATTCTTTTATAAAGCTATAAATTTGATCAAAATAATAAATATATACAAATTTTTTATGAAACACGAGTTCCCAATAATATATATAAATTTTAAATTAATATAAATTAATTAATTTAATATATTTTAATAAAATAATCAGTATAAAATTATTATTGTCATTGATATATTTATATATATAAAATACTTTTAAAAAACATTTTATACTATAATAGCCAACACGATTATAATATTGAACGAAAGATATTTTAGCAGCCGAGCTTGCTTAGAAATGTGGTAAAAATTGTTTTTTTGTTTTAAAATATATATATTTTTAATACGAATACATCAAAATAATAACAAAAGACTATTAAAGATTTTAATCTGAGGTTTTTTTAAACAAAATCAAAACATTAACTGAAATGCTATGCAAAATGGAGCTCGAACGTCTTAAAAAAAAAAATTGATTGGTCCGACGAGTGTCGGTGGAGAATGATGGATTTGGTTGCAGGGACAACGACAATCCAGTTTCTCTCTCCTAGTTGATATTTTTAGGCGTGCGGTTTGCCCGGAGTCATGTCTTGGATATATGAAAGTGCATATAGCTAGATTGATGTAGGATTTTCTTATTTAGGATTTTTATTTTTCCTCCCTAATTTTTGGGATAAAAATCAGGCAATGATAACTATATTATTTGAGATTAATAGCAATTTTTCAGTGTCAATCTGAATTATTTTTATTTCATTCAACTTTTTTGTGAATTCCATGCATTGCTTGTCCTGTGAAGGGTGATCATCTTGCTCCTTCCTCAAATTTCACAATACTCTGGTCAAATCCATGGGATTTTGCATGCTAGTTTGTTGAAGTGGAATTGTGAATCTTACTTTGGTTTTGGAGTTCAATCTAAGATTGTTATTTTAGGGTGAATCAACCAAGTGTATGTTGGAGAGTATAGTGAAAATGATATTTTAAAATGTTATTAAAATATTTTTTTTAAATAAAAAGAATTGATACTAGTATATCGAAATAATTCAAAATATAAAAATGATAATTTAAAATTAAAAGAATTAAAATTTTCAAAATTAGGATACAACAATAATCCTAAACAATAAGAATCTTACACAATCATCTAGTAGTTGATCCAATAGTGATAGATTGAGACTAAAAGATTTCCTTCTCCTACAATCTCAAATTTGAATCTTACAGGTGTTAATATAATAATCATTAGAGGCTTACGGTTACACGATCATTAACTTTAAAACTCATTGAATTACTCGAGTTATATACAATCTAACTCAAACATCAACTTAAGAAAATCTAGCAAAAATTCACGCACTCGGTGATCAAAGTCGGTGACCATTCAAGAATCGCTAATTTAATATTGTCATGGCTCTTAGTTGTTTTTGTGACTTTTAAATGCTTCGTGATGCTTTAAAAGTTAATATCAAATCCTATTCCATGCTTTAAAACTTTATTCTCCCAAACAAATATTTTATTAGTGTAGTGGTTGTGTTACAAAGTGTTTATTATTTAGAAATATATTAAAATAATATTTTTTATTTTTTAAAAAATAATTTTTGGCATCAACATACCAAAAAAATATGAAAATACTAAAAAAATTAATATGAATAAAAGAAAAAGGAATAAAAAGTAATATTAAAAAAAATGAAAAAATAAACATGCATGAATTGAAAAGTTAGTTTTAAAGTACATGATAAATAGACTTTTACAATAGACACGGGGCAGTATAATTGAATCGAAGAGACACCCCAAAACTAGACGCTCATTGACTTGCGCTTATGCATTAACTGACGGCATGCGGGTTTTTTATATTCCATCCTTTAACTTCAAATTTCACTGATACGGTTTATAAGAAACGCACTGTCATGAAACGGTGGCGTGCCGTGTTACCAGGCCGTTCAAATGCCGTGCTCTTCTAATTTCTTTTCGAAACACACAAGTCTCACCCCGCCCGCACTAGCGCTTGAATAAAAAACACAAGTCTCACCTAACTCTGCGTGCGTGCATCCACCATCAAGCATCGCGCAAAAATAATAAAACCAGGTGTAGATGGTACTGATTTTTCATTAGATTGAAAGGAGAAAAAAAATACGTACAAAAGGAGAGAATCTAAAAATAATACCCCTATAGCATGCATGACCACTCAACGGGGAATCAAATTCCTAGCCTTTTCACATGGGACGAAAAGGAAACAAAAAAAAACCCTAGTGGGGTTTGACTCTGATGACCCCCTGCAAATCCCACCGTAAAAAAACAGGCCACCCGTCCTTCCGTGGCAAGATCTCATCCACATATCAGACCCCCCTTCCTTTTCATACCTTCAGCCCCAAAACAAAAGGGGAACTGAAAACAAGAGGGAAGATGATGCCACGAACCAAAAGTGAGTGCCTTTAAATTGAAGAGCCACCCCATTATTAGCATTGATGCTGGTTGGGCCTAACCCGGAGTTGAACACTGAAGACGGAGGCGGCGGAATTATAGAAGATGGCGTGGTTGTGCCTGTCGGTGCTGTGCCCGAGTTTGTGCTGTTGCCGGTCCCTGTGCTGTAATAACAAAAGGAGAAAACCAGAAGGATAACTCAGCCTCTGTACCCACGACCACCCAAGTACTTTAAAAATCTCAGAGCACCCATTTGTCCTCGAGCAATCACATCATGAAAGCAAAAGGATACCAATCTTAAGAAAAACACGACACGCACGATTGATGCATTATCGGCAATTAACATATGGGAAACATATGTCCAACTGAGAGATGTAGAATCAAAGAATCGGTTAAGGAAGAAGAGAAATATAACTTATGAAATATCAACGTCGTGACAGCTCAAATTGTAAGAAAGATGCAGGCCCCTGACCTAAAAAGATATGTCAAAGCAAATTTAAAGAGTGAATGATAGATCTGCTTTTCTCAACAACTGTCTAAAATATCTCTCAAGCCAGCATTAATTATTAAAGAAAAAGTTTCTGATACTGCATATGCAAGCAAACTCAGTTCAAATTAAAATCTACCAGGCGGATCGTATAAGTATGACACGCGAGTGAAGAAAGTCTAAAAGAGACAGCAGGTAGATCGATTCAAAATGAGCAGCACCAAGATTTCATCAGCTTATTCGCAAGAACAATTGCCTTCGCTAAACAATTACAAAGTTCTCTGGAGACAAAAAAAGGTACCCAAAGTCCTAAAAAACTGGCAAGATGAGAACATGGTTCCAAAATTGACAGAAATCACCACCACAGGATGTCAGAATTACCAACTTTCTTTTATAAAAATATACCTTGTAGTTGCAGATGCAGGATATGTACACCCGGTGGATACATCTGCACATTACAGAACCATACAAAACAAGGAGAGTTAGTGCTCCAAGAGATTATTGGATAAAGAATGGATGGATTGTGGGACTTCACTTACTTGTAGGGGGAGTGGCACTAGTTGTTGCAGTTGCTGAAAAATCACAGCTCCCAACAGCTTGGCCTTTCTTCTGGAAGTAGCTGTTAACAGCATAGCTGCAGTGATCTTTTACAGTGTTGGGCTGGTAACAGGGACCGCTTTGAAGGATTTGGGTACAATCTGCTCCGGCTCCGCAAGCATAATCCAGAGCTTTTTGCAGCTGTGCATCAGCAATCCCATCCTTGCATATGCAGTAGGTAGCACCTACAATTAAAAAAAAGAAAGGAAAACCAGCAAACTAAGCTGTTAGGACAAAAGCCACAACCTTTCCTTCTGAGTGTAATTAACTGGGAATTGAAAAAAAGAATTCGAAACTAGAACAACAGATTAAAAATATTCGTGATCACTAGTGTACAGATGATCATGGATTAAGCTGAGTTTTTCTCAGAGTAAAAAGAAGAAGACAGGAAGGAAAATCTAGAGCGAGAAAATAGAAAAAACTCTTCCTTTCAAATGAATCATACCAGTAGAAGAACAAAGAAAATAAGATAGGAGATCACTTTAAAAGAAACTTAAAGAGACCCCGTCTAATTAAAGAGAAATCAATTTATCTATCCTTAAAAAAGTTCTCATCAAATTAAGATCGGAAAAGTGAAGCAAGAACACAAATTAAGACCTAATGAACTTACTTGAATGGCCAGTGAGTGCCCAGAGAAACACTAAAAACACTAAAACAGCCATCGTTGATGTAAGTTTGGGGGGATGAAATGAGAGGATTAGCTGTACTTTAAGAGGACAGAACTTGTAAGGTGGCTTTATATGTGGTGTTAGAAGAGAGGAGAGTGATGAAGAATTGAATTTTCTAGGCAACAATGAGTGGCGGTGGGTGGTGGAGGTGTGTATATATTTCTTTCTTTACCAACGGTACGTGGGTCGGCTGGTAAGGCGCGTCCACTGAACTAGCAGTCTCGAGTTCGAGCCTCGGATATGCAATTGCTTTGAAACTTCGATTGGTAGAGTTTTACCGTCGCTAGTGGTCCTACCGGCTCGAATCTAGATTAATTGGCAGTGGTCGAATACTGGATGGTTTATACAAAAAAATATATATATTTCTTTCTTTCTTTCTTTTTTCTCCCTGTCGTACGTACTAACACCCGACTGTTTTATTTAATACTCTATACAAATGAACAACCCCTGTGGCAATGCGTTGGGTTTTAAAATTATATATATTTTTTAAAATGATTTTTTAATTATTATTTTTAGTGTTTTTATATTTTTTAATATCAAAAACAATTTTTAAAAAATAAATAATATTATTTTAATATATTTCCAAATAAACAAAACTTTAAAAAATAACCACAATCAAACACCAAACCAGTCACAAAGTGTGTGAGCATGTTTGCAGGGCGAGCTGGAGTACGTAGTATTTATCGCCTTAGCAACAGTTAATGTTTAAGATTTATTTATCTTGTTTTTAAACGGTCACAAACTCACGTACATGATTAAAACTTAACCACTACTGCACTACAGAACCCAACCTGGTTTAGGTTGTTGGCCTGTACTGTGTTTCAGGGGGTCCTACGTGTATGTTCGTGTCTCTCCTTTACCTCTGTGCTATCACCATGAGCTTGGACCGGGTGGTGCCACTTTTTTTCTCCATTTTTCTTGTTCTTATCAACATGTTTTTATTATTTTTTTTTAAAAAAAACATTACTGTTTAATTAAAAATAATACAGTTGAAAATCTTATTAGTTGAAACAACATGGTTTAGTAATGAGAATCCCAGTAGTAGAAAGAAATGTTAAGTAGACTGATACGTGTTAAAATTAAAAAAAAAAAACATAAAGAGAAGAAAGAAAGAAAGAAACTAAGCTCGCCGAAAATTTTGATTATGATATTAAGCCGGGTCACTGATGATGACTGGGGCAAAACGGCGAGTGGCTCACTTGTTCTTGGATGATATGCATAAAGTCCTCTAGTTATTATTGATTTTTTTTATTGTTGAATTTATCTCATGTGCTTTTTTTATGGTGTATAATTAGAATTTCAATGTTTATTTTGAAAAAAAGTTATTCTCATGCTTTCTTATGATGTTTGTGACTCACTATTGTCAATATTTTTTTTTATTATATTAATGATGTTGTAGTTAGAAGTTCATTGTACTTACGATATCTTTATTATTATTATTATTATTATTGTTTTTCTCTCATCTCTTATAATTATTTACTTGTATTTGGATGTTAAGTGAAGCCCATTTTGATTATTGCTGTTGAAAAAATATGTTCTTTAATTTGTTTGGTGAAGATAATGACAATGATGATGATATATTTATATTTTAAAGATTTTTTCACTCTATATTCTCTCTCCCTGTCGCTATTTGTACCTATACATTTAACAATTCTCTTTAAATATCAAGTTTTTAAATCATACCCGTATCAAAACAGTTGAATTCGATCACTGGATGACCCGATAGCCTATCTTCACCGGGTCCGGAAAATTCACCAAGTTTCGCCATCTGATAATCGGGTCCATATCTGGCCAGTCAATCAAATCCTTCATGACAAAATCATACTATCGTGTACGTGGCGATAAAGCAAGAACCCAGATGGTCGAAGATTCGAGTTTTTTTTATATAAATAAATGTATTATCTTGATATATGAATTTTAAACGCAGCTGCTAAGCTAACCTTTTCACCTCAGTGATTCCAAACAATTGACCATGTGGCAGAACGTACTCATAACTGCTCAGGTGTTGGCTTTTAAGAGCATTTAACACACTCTAAATCACAGCAGATGCAGGACAGACAGGTCAAACCCACCAAGAGGCCAACCAGGAGAGTAATTGATACTCGACAAGTACGCTCGCCTCTGCAACACAGCGACAGAAAGCAGGTTACAGAAGAGAGAGAGAGAGAGAGCACTGTTAAGTAATTAATATTGGCCATGAGTTTTTGTGCCGCCGGGCCGAGTGGTACCTCAAAAGTACAAAACACAGAGAGAGCACACACGGAGCGCTGGGGGCTTTAATTCTGGTGAAATGTCAAGTATTTGCCCCCGTGCGGTATTCATTTTCGTGCACGTATTCGCCAAGCGTCGATATGAAGTATTATTGCTATTAATTAATAAGTTACATCATATGGGGACAGCGCAAGTGTTTCCTTTTGAGGTTTGTAATCCAACCCGTCCCGTCCGAGTAGCTAAACAAGAATAAAAATTGATCCAAGTTCCAAAAATCACAGTCTGCAGAAATCTATCTCGTGCACCATCTCCGAGGAGCTTGAAGAATCAATGGCGGAACTGGACCCGAAAAATACAGAGAGAAAAAAGGAAAGGAAGAAGAGATCAACGACAGGTGCTGGTCTACCTTGGAATATTATTACAATTACGATGGTGAAATTAGATTACATGTAAACGAGAAAAGATAGATTCCCTGAGCAATCCTTTTAGATTATCAAAAGGAATCTACGCTAGTGCGAGGCTGCTAAAAAGGTCAGAGGCAGACCAACATCCTTGATGAAGAAGTAAAATACTGCCAATCATGGGAGTACGAGGGAGTTATCAACAACAACGCTTAACAGGTTGTATATGATTAATTAAAAGGGCAATCCACGCGGTCAAGAAAACAATCGAAGGTTTGGTGGAACCAGAAGGAATAACATGGAAGTATTCCCTTTGAAATCGTGCAGTTGCTTTTAGATCACTTTAGGCAATGAACAGCTCTCTGAAATGTTTGATTGTGGTTTTGAAATTTATACAGATAGGCCAAAAAGAGAATAATTGGACCACAACCACAGAGGCAGACGCCTTCTGATCATCACGGTCCAGCTAACCAGTCATCACCGGAGGAGGAACCCCGTCGACGGAGATGGACCCAGCCCTGCGATTTTGCTCACGGCACAGAGCTCAAAACTTATATCTGCTATCCTCTGCAGTTGCTTACTGTGTTCCAAATCGGAAGCTCTGGTCAATTTGTAAACATCCTAATTTAATATCAAGTGATTGCCACCACATGCATGTAGACAAATTGGTGATGATTCTAATTCTATAATATCAAAACCCAACCACCTAATCAATAGAATCTAAGAGGTTTGACCTGAGGAGTGTTTGCGGGCGCACTCCCGTCATTTTTTTTATATAATTTATAATTTTAGATATTTTAAAATTGTTTTGGATATATCGATGATAAAAATAAATTAAAATGTTGTTGGAGTAAAAAAAAACTTGCATGATTGGACATGGTGTTTTAATATTTTTCTTTTGTAATTGAACATTACAATCGCACGACTGTCATCGTGTTGGAAATAGAAATAGCCCTGTGTACAGGGGTGCTAGTGTATTTCCTCAATGGTTTTAAATTATATGAACCAATTTCAAATGCAATATTTTTTTTTTATAACCGGGATGTCTGTGACATCTTGCGTGCACCACAACTAAATTTTCGGGCTCATTGAATATCCTGCAAGCCCAATGAACAGGTAAGGCACCGCGGAGGTGACAAACGTGCATGATAAGGCTTGAACCTGGGGTGAGAGGAAGACAAATTCTTTCTCTGACTACCAGGGCAAGATCTTGTTCTATATTTAATAGTTTTTTTTAGCGTTTTTAAATTTGGTAACCAAAATAAAGAGATAATAAGATACTAAATATATTTTATGAATACTTTAGTATAAAAAAAAATACAAATAGCTGTATATAAAAGAAGAAAAAAACAATTAATTGGACTTTGTTATAAATCACTTATAATAATTCTCTTATATCAAGGGAAGTTTTGAAAAATCAAAAGACGGATAGAGTGGTGGACTTTCTATGTGTTACTGCAGTTTGAATTTTACGGATTTGAGAATTGAAAAGGCTTCGGCCATCTCGTCTTATATCTGTTTTTTTATTTTTAAATGTTTTTAGATTATTTTTATGTATTGATATTAAAAGATAAATTAAATTATTTTAAAAAAATATGTTAATGTATTTTTAAAGCACATAGATAGCGTATTTTTTTCCGTTACACGTGTCAAATTACCATCACAGAAAAAGGTAAAGCATCGGCGCAGTTCGCATGAGAGTCGATCTTATTCTTTTCACTTCTTTCAAAGTCCAACACCCACTAATTCGGCTCGGACGATTCAACGCACAAATCTGCTTTATTCCCCTCTTCGAAGGCTCGGCTCCTGCATTTTCAGTTGGCCCAACAGTATGCATGAGTTATATCAGCCTTCTGAAAATATTTAAAGAGAGTTCACGAGTACAGTGCCATTCCGAAAAGAAAGAGAAGCAGCAACTCAATTCGGGTCTCGTCAATGCGTCTTCTGCATACATCAATGCCTGTCTTTGACTACAGAAATAATGAATGATGGCTCATGGCTATGTCCGGTAGATACGGAGGCATGCGTCAGGCTAACTCGTATAAACAATGTGCCATTTGTAAAATAGAATTCTTACCCGCTTCTGTTCTTCCATGTTGGCCTTAATTAGGGAGTACATGGCAACACCTGCAATGGCGATTGCTGTTCCAATCCCGGTCTGAGTGGAGATTTTATTGCCTGCCAAATTTTGGAAACGTGTCACTATTGAAAAACATGGCCATTGTTGACCAAAAGTTCTCTGCATTATATCCAAGTTAATATTCTCTTCTAAGCTAGCATTCTGTAGCATGGAAGTCATGAAGGAGATGAGTGTTTACCGAATACTACAATGGAGAACCCAATTACAAAAACTCGCTTCAGTACATTTCCAACGGCGTGTGTAAGCGGTGCAACCCTTTCCAATGTGTTTGTGGCAACCTGCAATCGAGAGCTCAAAGTTACTGGGCGAAACAATGGGGGGAAAAGAAAAGAGGAGAAGAGAAGAGAAGAAGATGCAGGCAAGGTCATTTCCAAGATGATGTAGCAATTTCTTGCAGTGCACTTTGGAACCCCAATTTTGAAGTATTTAGAAACAGCAGAAAGTACATATTTCTAAACATGGAAACAGATCCATTTAAAACAGAGTAACGCATGTTAAGAAAACAAAAAAGCTGACATCAGGATACATGAAAGATCATAGCTTTTCTATATGTCTGCTAGAAAGGGCAGCCTAATTATCGTATATTTGAGATACCTGGTTGTGCAGATGATAAAACATCCCAATCCAAAAGAGGCCAGACAAAAATTTGACTGATCCAACTTTGGCAATCGCATCCCTGAAACCATGTTGCATCAACTGAGGGCCTTCAATCTGCGAGCAGACTCGGAATAAACCAAAAGTCAACTGTCCAACAAAAGAGATGTCGAAATTGCATCTAGTCTTTGTAGCATGTATACCAGAGCAGCTGGTGGAATGCAAACAAAGAGATCATTGATTGAAATGTAAGCGTACACATTTGTGCTGTCCTTGCCAGTCTGTAAAAATGAGAATGGTGGTCAGGGAAATATTACAACTCCACCGGAACTATAAATACATTCCATCAACTGACATCCTGTTCCATATTCTACAATGAATTGCTCATATGAGCACTATCACAAAGGCTATAGATCTTCCTTTGAATCCATCAATTCATGAATGTTTTCTCCATGAATATTATCTGTTGACTTTATGACAGTTCTCAACATACACGGCATGTTTTACAGTTTATGACATCTCCTGAGAGTAGAATCAGTGTGTTTTGCACCTTGAAAGGTCTTGGCCAAACTCCTAGAAATCACTGCGTTTTTTACATTTAAAACTCGCTGCAGACTCAACTAAATATTATTCAAATCAATAACTTCAAGAACTAATTTAATTCCCTCCTTAAATCGGCAAGGTAGTTCTAAGTTCTAACATCCCATCATAGTTAAAGAAGTTTATCGAGGTTAATTTCACAGAAATCTTAAAATGTAATTTGATTCCATAATATTCGAGTCCCAAGGATCCTTTTCAAATATATATAAAAAAGTCATCGATGAATTATATCTTGAAACCAAAACATTGCAAGAGGTTACAGAATATACTGGGGTAGAAAATAGAAACAAAAGCAGGGCACTTGAGCCTGGAAACTGAGTTGTAGTTCACACAAATGATCAGAGCAAGGATCGGGCATCATGGGCAATCTTACCATTGCTTTTTCTGAGTAAATACTTCGGTAGGTAAATGCTATATTTGAAATCATTGCACTGATGAACCCAGTCCAGTTGAAAGAAAGTTCACTCAGTCAAGCCATTGATACACCTAAAATAGAAGTCACACAAACCCAGTAAATAGATCAAAAGGGACCTTCATATTTCATAATGTATTTGTACCAGGCTTGTGAAATGGGTAGACATGCCATAAACTTTTTATTTTTCAGGTTTGAGAAATAAGATATATGTCCTAGCAATTGAAAGAAAGTGGATAGGCTGGTAGAAGAAACACAAGTCATATGAGTAATGAGTTACCAATTACTACTGGGGCCACTGATAACCACAGGGACAAGGGAATCTGGTGGCCCAGAAAAAATTGAGAAGCAGCAGCACTGAAGAATGGCTCTAGAGCTGTGGAGGAACATCAGGAAAACAGCCAGGAACCCATTAAACCTCTATTCTTTCTCGAACTTGCTAAGATATCAAGTTACTAATCAAAGGCATGAATACAACGTTATGAATAAATGAAGCATGCTTCAGTCACTTGGAATAGCATACGCAGGTTGTAAATATTTAAGTTTCTACCACAAAGAAAATTATCCGTAAACAAATTTCGAGGCATGTCCAAGGAAGAAAAATGATAAATCAAATCTAAAGAGTAGTCGCGATCCATTCTCCACCATAAAAATAATGAACACCTTCATTTGATATGAAGAAGCAAGTAGTAGTAAGAACCTGGTTTTAGAAAAAACCTAGAATGCCAAAGTATTGATGAATACTGAAGCTCAAACTTATGTACGTGCATTGGGCTATTGGTATGCGTATGAGCATATATTTTCCATCAAAACTAGAGCCTTGTTACTCTGAAAAGTAGCCTTTTTACTTGTAGATTTAACAGACAGATACTAAAAATTATTGGGATTAATTTACAGAAGATGCTTTTGCTTCTTTTAAATTTGATCACCTTTGACGGTGTGTGTGAAAGACACAGCAACAGCAGCAAATGATACGTTGGACATGACATGTCCAAGGGCATGGCAGAAAGCAACTGGTGTCAAAAGTAGTAGGAGCTCCTTATCGATTGGCTGGATGGAGAGAAAACTTTGTTATTAATGGGTCCCTCCTGCACCTCATTGTGCCAAGAATCAGAGATAGAAAAGGCAGAGACTTTGAACTTACTGAACGTTTCGGCAGACCAACACCCCAAGAAACAAGACAGTATACCACTCCAACCAGTAGATGAACAACAGGAACAAAGCTGCAAAAAGGGCAAATATCTTCCAAACGTGAAACGATATAACATGGTCAAGATCTACGGTTGTTAAAATGATGAAGCATCTTGGGTAAATGGAATTCGACGGTGCAGGTAAATACGAAACAGATCCATAAAGGACTTAAAAAAGAGCAAAATTATCTAGCAATCAATGAGCACCTACTATGGACACGGGAAATAATTATAGACCTTCTTGTTGAGTATATTGAAGATGACATTCAAGAAGTACCTGCAAACAAACCATAAATGATGAAACTTGATCGAATCAACCTTTATCCATCTACAGAGCAAATTAATCTTGCTGTGGTTCGGAACTGGATGGTAAGCAGATTTCTCGAAAGCTACTAAATGCTGCTTGCAGCAGTAACTATAGAACGAGGATCAAATCTTTTGACATCCAAGTTGTAAATTATGGGAGTATAAACCGTACATTTGTGTTTAAACAAGTCAGAAAAACAATTATGAAATCACTTAAATAAATAAATTTAATGGATGGGATAGCTGCTGCTGCTTATCACTTACCAAGTAAAGAAAAAGAAACCTGTAACTAAAGCAGGAAATCTCTCACCAAGGCTCTTTGCAGGCTCCCCATGCCTATACTCACAAACACAAATAAATAATATTGATAAATAAAACACTAATTTTCCAAGTACCGATACATAGATAGTTACACAAATTGAACTGCTCTTTTTTTTCCCTCTTAATTCAAACAATAAAAAAAAGTCAACTCAATTTACCCCTTTTCTTTTCCATCACTTTCTCAGCAAGCAAACAGAAAATCAACTATTATATATATATAAGAAAATGTTAGAAGAACAGGCAGACTCGAAAATCTGACCCTTCAGCATCAGCGGCAGCCTTTACAACAACGGAGCTTGTTAGCCTAATCTGTCGAGTCCAACCGGGGAAACTCGACGTCTTGGCGACAAGAGATTTCGGATTTCCCACTCTCAGGAAACGGCGGGAAGGAGAAGCGCGTGGCTTTAGTGGCAGGCAGCGACAGTGATAAAGTTTTGAATAAAACATGGCTCGGCGAGATTCTGTTACGCGACAAGCGGAGTGAAGAGAGTCGAGAAGCATTGATTGGAGAGTGAATTGAGCTTGTTGTAACTGTAGAAGCCATATATATCAGAAACAATGGATCGCAATAGGAGATTCTTCTTCTTCTTCTTCTTCTTCTTCTTTTTAGAATTGTTTTACAGCAGCAGCAGCAGCAGCAGAGAGAGAGAGAGAGTTACAACTAACAAGAAGTTGATAGGTTCTGACTTGAAAGTGAAAACAAGAGTACCCAGAACGTTGAGACCGAGGGCTTTCCTTTTCTTCTAGTTTAAGGAGCGAGATATCAGAGAGAGATTGTGGGTTTCGGTATTAAATGATATTTCTCAACAATTTTAATGAAACTGCCTCTTCATATTGCAGGAACTGCCTGCGTAACTCTCATGCACTTCAGGAACATGCGTGAAACTGTTTCGACAGCCAAAGGCGTCTCGATTCTCAACTCATTTTCCCTCTTAAAATCTCATTTCTTGCTGTTGACTTTAAAATGCTAATCAATCCAATGGGTAAAACAAGCGTTGATTGTCATATTAAAGTGTGGCTAAACTAGCCAACAACTCTTCAACTCTGAGTATAAATCTGAACCAATAAAACACCTCCATTTAAGTGCAGAAGAAATCTTTATTTTTAGGACAGAGCTCTTGGGTAATGAATGTCCCCTGACGAGGCAGCAAGGTGGCCAATTGGCTGATGGTGCTAGCCAGGCACGTTCAATCGACCATTCGCCCCATTAATCACAGGATGGATGACCCATTCAAAAAGTATTTTTTTTTTTTTAATATCATTCTTTCTTTCTCCTTGTTTTTAGCGATGCTCGTGTGTTTTAAGCAAATAATTCATTTTGCCAAGCA
>CM063595.1:4666007-4774947 GCA_032356905.1 Salix exigua | reverse complement strand
GATACTTCCTTTTGTGTGCATCTCGGTGAGCCATAGCTAATTGAATGTTTTCTGCACAGATATATCGAAGGAAATGCATTCAAGCCAGGTGTAAACCCAATAGGTGTTCACACAGTCCTTGAAGTGTCTGATAGTGATTTTGTAGTGTAGTGTAAGCATCAATCAACCATTTTTTTTAAAAAAAAAATTGGACACCAATATTTTTGGCCCGAGAAGGCAATATTTATGTCTCTGCATTGAAATAGGAAATTTAGTAGCTCCCCAGTTCATACTTTCCCTTCAATGACCGCAGTGTTTGTTTACAGGGGATATAAAAAGAATGTAACGCTGTCGTTTTGTTTTTTTATGATCACATATCTCCGTTTGATCCGAAAGCCCCTCTTTTTTTACCGAACTAATTTTGGGAAAATAGGCCCAAGACTTGGTTTACTCGACCTGATATAGTTCAGCAATACAGGATTTTTGGTTGACACCCAGGGAATGCAGAAAACCGCATTAAACTATAGATTTTGTTCATTTGGCATGCTTTCAACCTTGCTAATCGAAGCTATCTAGATTGGCAAAAGATGTGCTGGATCTGTGTGCGAGGTCGCTTGTGGCTCATTAACTGCCTTGGAAAACGTATCTCGAACTCTTTTTTTATTATGTTATTATCAATATAACTTTTTTAGGGTGTTCTTGGTCTTTTTCAATGTTTAAAAACACTAAACTAGAATAGACAGTTCTCATATTAAGAATTAATTATATTTCTTCTCTATATATTTTAAAAAACTACAAGTCACCACAACACGATGATTTCGAGATCCGTGTTAACAAGAGAAAAATCGTGGCAGCAAAGTATCCTCTCTTTCATTTTTATTTTTTTGTTATCTTGAAATTTGTCTTAATACACCAAAAGAAAACAAAAAAACAAAAAAATAAACTTGTTTTTGTGGCCCAGCTTAGCCTGTTTCAGTTGAGAGTTGAGATCAATTAATATGTTTTGGAGTTATGAGATCCATATGCTGAGATTGCACACATGTACTGCTGGGTCTTAATTCATATGTTTTCTTTGGTTTTTGTAGCCAGAGTTCCTGGTTGTTTGCTGTCACTGGCATTCACAAAAACTGGAAAAGACAAAAGAATTCACAAAAATGATCCTAAATCCCAAAACATGATTATGTGCTCCCGCAAGCCTTTCGAAATTACAGGATTCGTGCTCTTGGTGCCTCTGCCCTTGTATCCACCACCTCTTCTAGAGTAAAAAAGTCCCTGTTGCTCATTAAAAATTCAGCATTCGATCCCTGAGAATCCGAATTGGAGGCTCATTGCAAGACCAGGCGGCTTATCACGTCGATGACTCCATCAAGAAATTCCCTTATTTCAACAAACGAGAAGGTGGGGTTTATTTGGGTTCAGCAGAGGTTCCCTGCCGATGGATTTTTAAATCTAAATCTTTTGAAAGTGAGGATCTTGAATCTCGAAAATTATGTGTTGTTTCCAGTGAGGTATGGATATATGATGGAGTTTTCATCCCAGGGCTAGAATACGTAGAGGAGTTTTCTGAACTCAGTGAATATAATTGAACTTTGCTGTCTGAAGGGGTCGGAAGATACAGAAGCCTGACCTGATTAAGTTGCATCTGGATGAAGTTATCTAAGCCATGTCTCAAGGGACTGAGGAAGACTTGATTCTGTTTATAGAGATCTTTAAATCAACTGTTTAGATTTAGAATACTTGACAGAAAAGCATGTGAAGCTGCCTTAAGGTTGAAATCAAGAATCACAGTTTTTCTTAAACTGGATTCATAAGTTGACTTCGGGGGTTCTACGATGGTTTTCAAATATGCTCCCCATGCATAAATTAAAAAAAAACAGGTAGGTGCAGCAAAAGAAGCCTTTTTCAATCCCCCTGATTTGAAGTTTCCAATGAAGATTCTTATCCACTTCTTCAGCGATAAGAAACCTGGAGAAAAGTTACCAAAACGCAACGCCTTGTTCATTGGAGTTCATATATTTGATAAGTTAGCATCAAGATAAAGAATACTTCCCTTGACAAATCCAAACCATGCAAAGCATATACAGCACTTGACCCCTCCTAGTCACAGCCTACGTCCAACTATATCAAACCATCTCATTTGCTAAAGCTTCACCTTCAAATAAACACAGTAGAAATGAATCCTGGAAAATTGTATAACACCTTGATTTTTCAGAACGTCGAGCAAGGGAGAATCTGCTGAAGCAAGCCAGGTAAACGTACCACTCTCGTTAACACCAATTGTTCTTTAGGATCCCACCATGACTGGCCATTTTTTTCAGGGCGAGGTTTTCTGGACAGGAAAACTCAGAATAACCTCGAAGTGCCAGAGAAAGAGCACCATCCTTCAAAGAAAGTGAGTTCCTTTCAACTTTCATTGCCTAAAAAGCTTTCTGTGTATCTTGTATTTTACATGCTAATTTGCAAGTAGAGCTTCCTATATTTTCGTACTGCTTATCACTACCAACAGAAGACAAATTCCTAGAGGAGACTATTGAAGGTAGTCAAATACATAGATACAAAAAAAAACTATGATGAATCTCATCTGTGGATTTTGCAGAAATTAAAACACCTCGGACTGGTTCCAGAGACAATTTTCTGGAAAAATGAATAAAGATTATGATTCCAGTAGAATAGAGCATGTAACTGCAGTGGCAGCTGCTGCGTATGCCATAGCATCATTGAACGCGCCAACCATCCAAGAACAGGGAAGGATCAGCAAGGGCCCTGAACCTTCTCTGACCCGGATGAAAAGCAAAATGAAAGAGTCGACTGATTTAATGTCAGAATCAGGTAGGGTATCTAAACAATTTTCTAGGTAAAACAATTAGAGTGAACTATTAGGTATTACATATGAGTTCTCAATGGTGCTATCTTGAACAAGAATTAACTAACTAGTCTAATCAGGTGAAGGTTCGATGAGAGGTCCTGAAAAAGCCCCAGAGATTACAAGGATCTTAACATCTACTGAAAACCTCAAAAAACAAGATAGCAAGGTGTCAGACACAGCTATCAAAGAAAAAACTAGTGATGACGCCGCCGCTGCCCCAGAATTTAAAAGGACCCGAACATTTACTGACAAGCCTGCTCCATCAATGGAGAAAGCCCCACCCTTCGCTGATAAGAGCTTGAACAGGGCGAAGGATTTGAAGACTGACGATGCAGAGCAGATAACTGATGTGCCTACAACGAGGCCAAAAATTACAGTGCCAAAGCCTGATCCACCTCCTACAAGCAAACCTGCTACTCCACCACCTAAAATCGAAAGGCAGGTTTCAGCAAGATCTGGAATAGACGGGGCAGATGCAGATGCTTGGGAGATAGCTGAATTGTCTAAAATTCAAATGAGGTAATCATTCATATGGAGAGTATTTTACTAAACCATGAAATCAATTACAAGCAAAACCAAAGAAGTCGTCCTATCAAACACTACACAAGCCAAGTACATGGAATCATAAAATCATAGATTTGCAAAGATATTCTTTAATTTTTATTCACAAGTAAACAAAATGTGCTGAGGTTCTACCACTAATAAAAAGATTTGTCAGGTATGAGAAAATCAATGCCGGAATACTCTCCTGGGAGAACAAGAAAAAGGAAAAGGCCAGAAACCGACTTAAGAAAACAGAGGTTTGCTTCATTTACCTTTCTGTAATCCAACTCGAACTATATACTACAAGTTGATGGAATATTTATGGATCAGCAGGGTGATGGCTCGGAGGAAATTCGATTAAAAGCCTCTAAACGATTTCGTGCTGAGATGATTGATATCGATCAGATTGCAGGAGCAGCAAAAGCGAAGGCAGCAGAAAGGCAAAGGAATGAAGAGTTCAAGGCAAAAGGAAAGGCAAATACAATCAGAAGAACAGGAAAGCTTCCCAGGACATGTTTCTGCTTTTGAATCAACCAATTATATGAGTTCCCTAGCTCCAGCAAAAATCGCTGCAAAATGTAAATATATACATGCTTAGACCATTCTGTAGCTTGATTTGCTCTGATCAAAAGCAATGTACAGATTATACTACTGATATTGCGGTGAGCAAGAGACGTTGTTCTTTTATCCATGATTCGGGTTTTTCAATGAGAACGCAGGGAGCAGCAAATATCAGTGCTGCAAGGGAAACATACTCCTCAATCATCTTCTACAGAATATTTAACTTCGTGCTTGAAGCAACGCTGAACTGATGGGTTGATAAATAAAATGTTGAAGTATGAACACAATGTGTGAAACTTCAACAATGGTATGCAAACTTTCTCCCCACCATTGTTGAAAATGGTTACTAACCCACCATTCTTCCAACCCACCATTGTTGAAAGTGGTGAATTTGGTGGCCAACCATTAAAGATTGTCTCCTCACTCTTGCTATAAATAGAGGAGCTTCTTAGAGCTTTAGACATCATTGAGTGAAGAACACAAGTGAATGTGTTGTGTAGAGAGAGCTAAAGAGTGAGTTGAGTTGAGTTGAGTTGTTTCTCCTCCTCCTTGTATTTGTATTATTGTTTGCTTAATACAAATCAGTAGCTCCGTGGAGTAGGCAAGTTGCCGAACCACGTAAATATTGTGTGTTAATCCATTGCCGTCTCTAACAACTGGTATCAGAGCCGTTGGTGTAGGTGTTTGATTTTTTGCAGAAAAATCAATGTGCTCAAAACGTGTTTTGAGCATCTGATCTTGTAGAGGAGGTCACCACGATTCCAACGGTGTATAGTTCACTTAATTTGGAGTTGAAACGAAGGAGTTATTGCCGGTCAAAGTTTTGACGAGAAAAGTCAATGCCACGTCACCGGCCAGTCAACGCCACATCACCAGTCCAGTCACCGCCACGTCATCGGCCCAGTCACCGGTCCAGTCAGTGCCACGTCATCGACACGTCATCAGTCCAGTCAGCAGTGCCACGTCATCGGTGGGAGGTGTTCTGGTGTAGCAGGGTCTACGTAAACCCGGATACGCGG
Organism: Salix exigua; assembly: GCA_032356905.1. Lineage (NCBI taxonomy): Eukaryota > Viridiplantae > Streptophyta > Magnoliopsida > Malpighiales > Salicaceae > Salix > Salix exigua. The sequence goes on along the minus strand of CM063595.1, from coordinate 4,769,979 downwards.
GTTGATCTGAGCCGTCCATTTGTTCAGATTTTGATTGATCAGATCTGAGCCGTCTGAAGTCTGATTTTGGTCGTTCTTGAGTCATTTTCAGATAATTTGACCTTTCCGGACGCATCTGTGGTGTCCGATTTATCAAATTCAGACTCAAAGATAGCATAGAAAGAAGCTATGGACACGGACGAGGTAAAAGGGACCGGAATAGAAAAATTTGATGGGCGAGATTTCGGTTATTGGAAAATGCAAATAGAAGATTATTTGTATGGGAAGAAACTTCATCTTCCTTTATTTGGACAGAAACCAGAGGCGATGAAAGATGAAGAATGGATCTCTCTTGACAGACAAGTGTTAGGTCTGATCCGACTAACACTTACAAGGAAGGTCGCTCACAATGTCATCAAAGAAAGGACTACAGCAGGATTAATGACAGTCCTATCTGGTATGTATGAAAAACCATCTGCCAATAATAAAGTGTATTTGATGAAGAAATTATTCAATCTGAAAATGGCAGAAGGAATGCCTGTCACACAGCATTTGAATAATTTCAACACTATCACAAATCAATTGTCATCAGTTGAAATTGATTTTGATGATGAGATACGAGCCTTGATCCTATTGGCTTCATTGCCAAATAGCTGGGAGGCAATGAGAACGGCGATCAGCAACTCGGCTGGAAAATCTAAGTTAAACTATGATGACATCCGAGACTTGATACTTGGAGAAGAAGTTCGTAGAAGAGATGCTGGTGAATGTTCAACTTCAGGTTCTGCCTTGAACGTTGAGACTAGAGGTAGAAGATTTGATAAATACTCAAATCGCGGCAGATCGAAATCCAGACCAAGACCTCGTCAAGATCGAAGCAAGTCAAGATCCAGAAAACCTCTGGAATGTTGGCATTGTGGCAAACCAGGTCACATTCAGGCAAACTGTTATAAGATGAAGAAGGAGGAGGATGATAAATCTGCCAATACAGTGGCAGAGGAAAGGCATGAAGCATTGTTACTCTCAGTCAGCAGTCCACTTGATTCTTGGGTGTTAGACTCGGGAGCTTCATTCCACACTACTCCTCATCAGAATATTCTGCAGAATTATGTTGCCGGTGACTATGGTTTGGTATATCTAGCAGATGGAGAGCCATTAAGAATTATTGGTGTAGGAGATGTCGAGATAAAACTACCCAATAATTCTACATGGAGGCTACAACAGGTAAGACATGTACCTGAGCTGAAGAAGAACCTGATCTCAGTAGGGCAACTTGATGAAAGCGGCCATTCCATTAATTTTGCAGGAGGCATGTGGAAAGTCTCAAAAGGAGCAATGATTTTAGCACGGGGGAAGAAAACTGGCACCTTGTACATGACCCCAGCCTCATAAGATATCATTGCTTCCACTGAAGCTGAAAATCAGTCGATTTATGGCACTATAGACTTGGCCATATGAGTGAGAAAGGAATGAAGCTGATTCTCTCAAAAAGAAAGCTACCAGGATTGAAATCAACAGAGTTTGATTTGTGTGAAGGGTGCATCATCGGAAAACAGAAAAAGACGAGTTTTATGAAAATTGGAAGAGCTCCAAGACCTAAGAAATTGGAGTTAGTACACTTAGATGTATGGGGGCCATCTCCAGTTGCATCACTTGGAGGTTCAAAGTATTATGTAACCTTCATCGATGACTCAAGTAGAAAGGTATGGGTTTATTTTCTGAAAAATAAATCTGATGTGTTTGAAACCTTCAAGAAGTGGAGAGCTATGGTGGAGACTGAAACAGGATTGAAGCTAAAATGTCTGAGGTCAGACAATGGAGGAGAATACACTGATGGAGATCTCAAGGAGTACTGTGCTACTAATGGTATCCGGATGGAGAAGACCATTCCAGGCACACCGCAACAGAATGGTGTGGCAGAGCGAATGAATAGAACCATCAATGAAAGAGCCAGGAGCATGAGGTTGCATGCTGGATTACCTCCAACATTCTGGTCTGAAGCTGTCAATACTGCAGTTTACTTAATCAACCGAGGACCTTCTGTTCCTTTGGATTTCAGAATTCCTGAAGAGGTCTGGACAGGAAAGGAGGTAAATCTTTCACACTTGAAAGTATTTGGATGTGTTTCTTATGTGCACATAGATTCTGAAGCAAGAAGTAAGCTTGATGCAAAGTCCAGAAAATGCATCTTTGTTGGCTATGGTTCTGATGAGTTTGGATACCGATTTTGGGATGAAGAAAATCGGAAAATTATCAGAAGCAAAAATGTCATATTTAATGAGAAGATGACATACAAGAACAAAGATGCGACAAATTCTGACAAAGTTGAGACATCTGATGTAATAGATGTAGATGATATTGCTAAAAGTATTGTACAAGGCAATATCATTGATAAAGAAAACATTGATCCGCAGGAAGAGCCATGTACACCACCAACAGTTGTCAGAAGATCTTCCGGGACGATCAGACCTCCACAACGGTTCTCACCATCATTGAACTATATTCTATTGACAGATAATGGTGAGCCTGAAAGTCTTGAAGAAGCTACAAGAGCTGAAGAATCAAGCAAGTGGGAGCTAGCCATGAAATATGAAATGGAGTCCTTGTCAAGAAACCAGACATGGGAATTGACTCCACTACCTAAAGGGAAGACAGCCTTGCATAATAAATGGGTGTATAGGATTAAAGAAGAGCATGATGGAAGCAAACGATTCAAGGCAAGACTTGTCGTGAAGGGATTTCAACAAAAGGAAGGTATCGATTATACAGATATCTTTTCTCCAGTGGTAAAAATGACTACAATCAGATTAGTATTATCAATTGTAGCTGCAGAAGATCTACATCTTGAGCAGTTAGATGTGAAGACTGCTTTTCTACATGGAGATCTAGAAGAAGATATCTACATGAAGCAACCAGAGGGTTTCTCAGAAAAGGGAAAAGAGAACATGGTTTGCAAGTTGAAAAGGAGTTTATATGGTTTGAAGCAAGCTCCGAGGCAATGGTACAAGAAGTTCGACAACTTTATGTGCAACAATGGGTTCACACGTTTGCAAGCAGACCATTGTTGTTATGTAAAGAATTTTGGGTCATCATATATCATCTTACTTGATATATGTAGATGATATGCTAGTTGCGAGGATCTAGCATCGAGGAGATCAACAAGTTGAAACAACAATTGTCAAAGCGGTTTGAAATGAAGGATTTGGGAGATGCAAAACAAATCCTTGGCATGAGAATGATCAGAGACAGAGATATATGTACTCTGAATGTTTCACAAGTAGAGTATGTGAAGACATTGCTCCATAGGTTCTAGATTGATTGAGCAATGCCAATAAGCAAACCTTTGGCTTAACTTTTCAAACTTACTAAGGAGCAGTCACCTAAAACTGAAGAAGAAAGGAACTATATGAATACAGTTCCTTATGCGTCGAGAATCGGAAGTCTCATGTATGCTATGGTCCAGTACAAGACCGGACATTGCACATGCAGATGGGAGTTGTGAGCGGATACATGAGCAATCCCGGTAAACAACACTGGAAGCAATCAAATGGATTATGAGGTATTTGAAAGGTACTTCAAATACATCCTTATGCTTCACAAAGTCGGACTTGAAGCTTCGAGGATATGTAGACGCTGATTTAGCCGGTGATATCGACACAAGAAAAAGTACTACAGGGTTTGTGTATACTCTGGGTAATACAGCTGTATGTTGGGCTTCAAAGCTACAGAAGATTGTTGCTCTTTCTACAAATGTGTTGAATATGTAGCGATTCATGAAGTCGGGAAGGAGATGGTTTGGTTACAAAGCTTCTTGGAAGAATTAGGCAAGAAACAATATAAAGGCATTCACATACGGTGACGATCGAGTGCTATTTTTCTTGCAGAAGAATCCAACCTTTCATTCTAGGACAAAACACATACAGATTGAGATATCATTTTATTCGGTCTCTTCTTGATGATGGACAATTGATACTTGAGAAGATTCGAGGTTCGAGAGAATCCCGGTGACATGCTTGACAAAGGAAGTACCTATAGAAAAATTGAAGTCGTGCAAAGCTTCGGTTGGACTTCAAGACTAAAGGGATTGACACCATTGTGTTCAAGTGGGAGATTGTTGAAGTATGAACACAATGTGTGAAATTTCAACAATGGTATGCAAACTTTCTCCCCACCATTGTTGAAAATGGTTACTAACCCACCATTCTTCCAACCCACCATTGTTGAAAGTGGTGAATTTGGTGGCCAACCATTAAAGATTGTCTCCTCACTCTTGCTATAAATAGAGGAGCTTCTTAGAGCTTTAGACATCATTGAGTGAAGAACACAAGTGAATGTGTTGTGTAGAGAGAGCTAAAGAGTGAGTTGAGTTGAGTTGAGTTGTTTCTCCTCCTCCTTGTATTTGTATTATTGTTTGCTTAATACAAATCAGGTAGCTCAGTGGAGTAGGCAAGTTGTCGAACCACGTAAATATTGTGTGTTAATCCACTGCAGTCTCTAACATAAAATAGCCGATTATGTAGACCATTCCTCTTCCTGTCTTTTCTTGCTTGCTCTCTGCTCTTTGTCCCTGCAAGATTGCTAACCAGATTGTTAACCAATCTCATCTAAAAATTAAAAATTTAAACTTACGGAAGAATTTAGAATATAATTTATATTATTCTTTAACACACCCTTAAGTAAAAACTTTTTGAGCTTGAAATTTGCCCAGACTCGGATTATTTTGTGCTTGATTTTTATCAAATCAAATAAAAATGATGAGATTCGAACTCGTGACTACTATATTAACAAAACTCTTATATCATGTTAAAGAACTATCTAAACTAAAAAGTTAAACTATTATATATGATACCATGATATAATTTATATTATTATCCATGTAAATATAACAAGAAAAAAAAACACAAACCACTTGCATGATTTTCGAGTGGAAAATAGACACCAGAGTCGAAACTTGACATGACATCCTTGCTGTAGTTTTAGGGTGATGAACAAACAGCTTATGCTGGAGTTCTTAGCTTCGGCTCAAAAAATTGGGTGCCCATAGTTGAGCCTAGCCCAATTCTGCTGTGATGTATAAATAAGAAATAAATAATGGTGAGATTATTTCTTAAGAGTCATAGATAAAAATAAAGATTTATTCTTAGAAAAAAAAACTACTTTTCCCATCATTTAGGACAAAAGTAGAACTTTCTATAAATGGAAAAAAATATGGGGATTTGGGTTATCGTATTTGTAAGAAAAACAGTAAATGCTCTTATAATGACTTGTAAGAAAAACGAGTTCCTCAAGCTAAGGATCGCGCTAATAAACAATTTACCATGGATTTAAGATAACGTGCCGTGGAAATAGTGAGACGCGAAAAATGGAGGCCGGAAGTGATTTCCTCGACTGGGTCAGGCTGTGAAGATATACCGATTTATAAAACCAAATAAAATTTTTGATGTTCTAGCAGAAACTGATCAAACTCTATTTGATCTCCCGGGTTACAGTGTCGAACATGCACCGGATGCGATCACTAGCGTATGGATCCGATGTTGTAGGGTTTTTTTAGGACAATTTCGGAACAAATGATAACAAATAATCGACTCTGGCATGGTCAACATGATCGTCATCTTTGCTCGCATTTTCTTTGCATCTCAATTCCCCAATGAAATTGGCTGCACTGAGTAAGGAAACGAAGATGAATTTACAAACAAAAACCAGAACATAGAACTAACACATTAGATTAAAGAGTTGACACGAATAAAATTAAGCTCCAAAGAGCAAATAAACTCCAGTGTGTGTGTGTGTGTGTGTGAAGGAATAGGACTGAAAAAGCGATGGAGTACTGGACACATTAATTTATTTGCACAAAAATAATTTCAAGAATATATATATCAAGCTACTTGAAGAATCCTTGAGCCATCTTGAAAGCTCCCCCGAGCCCATCTGATCCAGACTTGCCATCATTACCATCAGTCGAAGGCGGGACGGAAGATTCTTGTTTTTTAACAGGGGCCGTGTGGCCAGAACCAGTGGTGCTGGTGGTGGTGGTAGGCTGGGAACCAGAATGGTAATGGTGGAGATAATTCTCAGCCTTTTCTATGTACTGACCCAAGCCTTTCTCTTCCATCTTGCCATACTTAGAGGCAGCTCCAAGAAGATCCTCAGCTGCAGCAGCAACTTTGACCCTGTCTATCTTGTCTCTTCCATTGCCGAGCGAGGCTTGAGCGGCCTCGGCCACTAGCTTGGCACTCGCGAGAAGCTCCGAGGCAGAGGGTTGACGGCCATGCTCAGCGGTTTTGTCCTTAGGAGCTGAATCCATGGATTTTATTATTAGCTAGGAAAAAGCAGTGAGATTCAAGAGAGGATTACAGATATATAATTTATTGTTTGGATAATTGTATAGCGTGATAATTTCGAGGAGGGAAAAGGATAGTGCAGATCTGGAAAGGCTGTAGGGCCATTGTAATCATTGCAAGCTATTTGTCCTCCCTTGTCTGACATGTCGAGCAACAATAGAACCACGTGTCTGCGATCAGGTATCTAAGGGGATATTTGACAGCGAATCGTTGAAATATTCAATGGGGTATCTTAAAATTAGCTCCTACGAAATGAGTTACTTTTGCAATTGAGTCCCAAAAGTCTTATAACGAGTAGATTGATCGATTTCCCATCGACCTTCCTTCACAACGATGCTGTTCTATTGCATTTAGACATAATATATTAATATATAATGACTGTTAAAAAATAAAGTTGAGAAATGTGTGGGACATAAGGGATCAAATTGATAAATTACTTTTTTTTTGGAATTTAATCGGGAATGATTTTATGTGTGAAGGGATACGTGGAAGGTTTTCCAAAATTCAATTTAACTTCAGTCGCATTATAAATAGATAAGCCCAAAAGCTCTGGACCAATTTAGGAAAAGGTCCATCAACTCAGAGGACTAGTGAGGACGTGTAAATAGTTAATCTTTCGTTGGATGGGCCTCTGGCCCGAGATAAAAAGAAGTATCTTGGGTAGAAAATTAAATAAGGGAAAGGAGAGGAGGGGAAAATAAATATTTGATTCTTTTCTTTTTTTGACACGAAAGTTTTTCATTCAAATCAAGTCACTGAAAAAACAATTATAGAAGTTTGCTTATAATATACTTTAAGAAGTTGTTTTCCTTTTTCTACATCACCCGAACAAAAAAACTTAATTTTTTTTAATAACATGGATAAAAATAAAATAAAAATAACACACCAAGAGCTTTAATTGTACAAAGAAATTGAAAACCGATAAAATTTAAACTAAAAAATCAATAAAAAAATAGAAATTTAAAGAATAAAAATTAAGTTGAAAAGTATAATATATGACAAGTGGTAATTAAATGACTGCATTGAAAATAGATATATTTTTTATAAAAAATCAAAGAAAAAAAACTATAAATCAAATGAATAGGAATTGAGATTGAAACAACAAGATAAAAGAAGGTTGTGTATATTTTTTAGGGAAGAGAGATAATTTAAGAGAGGAAAAGACAGAAAAGGTCAACAACGACAAATCATCTTTCTACAATGACAACTGATATCCTAATTTATAAGTCGATAATATTTTTTTTAAAAAAATTTAAACTACTAAAAGACACAATTACTCATGGCTCCACTCTAAAGCAACAAAAAAAAAAAAGAAAAAACGAAAACGAAAACACCCATTTATGGAAGTTTTAAAATTATTTGACCACAATGATATTTTTCATTGTTTATTTAAAAAGGAAATTATGACAGAACTAGTGAGCAAAATCTTTTTTTATGCAAGAGATTATTTTAGTAATTCTATGATTATTTTTTAAAAAAAAAAACAGATATTTTACTGGGAAAAAAAAAACCCGTTTAAAGGCATAGGAGGGTAAAATAGAAAGGAAAAAAAAACTGTGGTTAAATGTGATATTCACGTGTTTCCCCCGTGCGTTTTAGAGATTATTTTAGTTTTAATTTAATTTACACGAGTATGTTTACTTACAAGATCGGAAGCTGACCCAAAATAGATGGCCTTAAATGGAATTGAGAGGAAGATGAAGGGGCGATTTTTAAATTTGACGTCAAAAAACAGACAAATGATTAGAATAATTCTTTTTTAGCCCCTAATTCGTTGTCTGCGGCCTGATGAGCTTGCAATTTGCAAGCTCATCAGAGGCAGGCAGCAATCCTAATCCCCGTCGAATTTCTTAAAATAATAAAAAAAAAACACAACCCCAGATGATTAATTAACTCAATAAATGAAAAATTAAATACCATATCCAATCCCTAAAAGGTACGTAAAATTCTCCTCAGATTTATTTCCTTCAGATTTTCTTTGTAAAGTCGATTATTTTACTCGATTTTTGTCGCGGAATTTAAAAATTAGGTTTTCAAAGCACAAAACGTTACTGGAGGTGACATTAAAACTCTTCTTTGTTTTTTCTAGCTGTTTTTTGCAATTAATTGATTTGACCAAGCCAAAAAAGTTGAATTGGATGGATAGAAATGGAGGGTTCCTGCTGTTCTATTACCTACGAGTAATATTACTATGAATCGTGTAATTGGGTCGCAAGCTTCTTCAGCTTTTATAGCAAACTTTTTTAAAAGGAATTTAATTGCTTAAAATGCAAAGCAAAATGTGATCAGGTCGTTAGTTTTATAGGAGTTTGTGATTACATTTTAGTTTATCTGTATACATGACCTGATGATTTGTATTTTGAGTATGATTTTGCGTTTTCCTGTTTCAGGGAATTATTGCACTGGTGTGATTTTGTAAACAAAAAATTAGTGGATGGTTGCTGGGTCAAGGAGCCCAACAAATCCAGAAACTAAGAATTCAATCAGTAGCCACAGAAAATGTATCAACGTGTTCCTGCCGCTGTAACAACCCAAGGTGGGTCGCCCACTGATAACGGGGATTCAGTTGTGACTTTGGATCAAGTCCCGCGATGGAGTGATGCTGATTGTAGATCTTCGTTCGGCTATGATAATGAAGACCCTTCGTTTACAAATCCATTTTTCCCTGATCCTCTAACGTCACCTTCTGAGGGGGAAAGCAGTAGCTATGGGATGGTACCGAGGTTCCCAGTTGATCATGAGATCAACTCAAAGATATATTTATGGAGGGGCCACCCATGGAATCTTGAGGTGGATGCTGTTGTGAATTCTACAAACGAGGTGAATGTTGGGTACTCCACTTTATTTGGTTGAACTGCGTGAGTAGTGCTATCTTTGGGACAGATAAGTGTTGACTTTCTTACCTTTTGTGCCCAAGTGATATATGGTTATCTAGATTTGACATCTATGGTTAGGAAGTGGAATGTCTGAAGAAACCCTTTGCTACTTTGCAGCAGGTTTGGATAGCTTATGTTAATGGAGTTTGGTTTTTGGTGAACCTGACATAATATGAGGACTTTGAACCAACGGCATCCACATGTTCCACTATGACATCTGAATATTAGAACCTGCAATCTGAAATCCTTTTATTCCATGGTTTGGTTGTGGGGCTCATTTTCAGATTTCAAGGAATGTGAACTCTCTATTTGGATCATTGAAAATCTTTTAAGCTCCCATTGCACCTGATATAATTGACACTTTAGAGTACCCATAATTGTTTTCTCATTGTCATCATTGGATGCACTTGATCTATGAGTTATATGCTTGCTGCTGATTTTGAGAAAAGCTGTTTGACTCTATGCTTAAATGGAGCACCAAGCCAAATCATCTTCTCCTCTTGGTGCATCCATCACTAATCTGTGTGCTCCAGCATGAAGATCCCTAGTAGATTGTATTGCTGTAGCATTTCAAACCCTTTTTTCAATTACTTCGAGCTTTCTCCCAAATATGAATACCAAGGAAACAGCAAGTCACTTATATCACCTCTAATTTCCTTCTCATTGATGGTTTATAGTTACTGGATGAGGCACACAGCAGCCCTGGTCTGCATGCAGCAGCTGGACCTGGTCTTGCAGAAGAATGTACAACAGTGGTAAGATGTCAATTGGTTGCCAGCTGCTGATATTTGAATATTTTCATTTGAAGTGGAAGTTATATGTCATGTTTATGAGCACCAGATACAGGTTTTTTAATGATCCATACACCGTATATATATATAGCTCTTATCATGTAAAGATAGTTGATAAACAGTACAAATTTTACTGCACTAAACTTGTATTCATACTCCGAGGCAAATCTAGATATGTTCAGAACACTAGTAGTTGCTAAAGTTAGCTTGTTTGATTATTAGGTCATTTTTATGGAGATAAGAAAATACAAGAGTGGGACTGATTTGGCATGCATTTGTGTGTGGTCAGGGTGGATGTCGAACAGGGATGGCAAAAGTTACTAATGCATATAACCTTCCAGCTAGGTATGTGTGCTGGCATGTTCCACTTGATATGAAGCATTAGTTTATTTTTGCATTATATCACAAAAATTCATTATCCTGTTCCATCTCTCTAACCTGCCCTCAAATCGATAATGGAGAAATTTGGTATATCGCTTGCGTGCTTTTGTATGACCTTTTCTTGTTGGTTGTTTTATTCAGATGGATTGCATCTGTGTCATTTCATCGGTGTTTGTTTCGTATTCACAGAATGAGTCAAGATATATGAAATATGTATGAGAGTGGGGAACCAAGTTATACTGGAAAATTAACAATAGCTTCTCCAGATTGATTGTTTTTTCAGTCTAATCTAGTGTTCCTTCTTCAAAATTCATGCTTGATGACTCATATTTATATATTTACATATTGCACACACTGCAATATCAATATATGTTTTCTTTAAATTGCTTTCCATTTCTTGCCCTTAATGTTTTGTCTGATATTTATTGAACCCTTCCAAATTATTTGTTGCATTACATGAGGTTTTCTTTTTGGTAGCTCTAATTTTTATTTTTATTTGAAATAGAAGCTAATGTTTTGCTTAATATCATGTAGGAGAGTTATCCATACTGTTGGTCCCAAATATGCAGTGAAATATCATACTGCTGCAGAGAATGCTTTGAGTCAGTGCTATCGCACTTGCCTAGAGCTTCTCATTGAGAATGGACTTCAGAGGTTGTAACACCGTTATTTGCTGGTCTTCTGCTCAATTATTGTGCTTTTAATGATTTTTAAAAACACCAAGCTAACTTTAATTTGACAAACAAATGCAGCGTTGCTATGGGCTGTATATACACGGAGTCTAAAAATTATCCACGTGAACCGGCCACACATGTAGCTATAAGTGAGAATTTTTCCTCTCACACAGCTCTTTTTTTAGATCTCTAGCGCTTGTTGTGCATGTTAATATCAATCTAGGGATTTATTATTGTTGTTGTTAGTAAATTAATATTGCCTGTCCATTTGAGCTATTAGAGAGAATTTATGTTATGCTGCTGGAATAATACAACAACTTGCACATCATGCACATAAACTCGTTCATTTATTCCCACATCTATAATTTTTTCTTTATATTTCTGATATTGTCTGTGTCTGGAGAGCCAAATATTTCTTATGTGATTCACTGTCATCTAATTGATTTCCTGTTTGGTTCTGTTCAGGGACCATCCGGCGTTTTCTTGAGAAGCAGAAAAATAAGATTGCAGCTGTTGTTTTTTGTAATACCACATCATCTGATACTGAAATATATAAAAGGTGCTTCTATATTGATGCTTCTTTCTGTTGCCTTAGAGATGCCCAAATGGATGCAACCCAACTGAATTTGAGCCATAGCCTTAAATAGCCAGGGCAAGATGCACATTCTGTCATTTCTTTAAATAAAATGACGATGCCTCAGTTGTAACATGTCGCATTTGTTGTATTTTTCTTATGCAACCACTGTTTTGTAAGAATTCCATCAGCCGTGGTCATTGTCCTTTTACCATTTTCCAATGTAGATTGCTTCCACTGTATTTTCCTCGAGATAAACATGAAGAGGAGGTGGCCATCTCAAAACTTCCTGCTGATGTTGGGGATGAGAATGGTGAGACAATAATAGATGAACGCAAAATCAGAATAAAGCCTTTGCCCAAGAAAAATATTCCGATAACTCTCCAACCTCCAGCAGGCCTTCCTGTCACTGATGTTGGCTTGGTACGAAGGTTAGTTGACTTAATTGCAATGCAAAATTAAACATTCTTGTCTGTTTTGTTTTCTTTTTCTTGTTAAAGATTCTCACTTACAATTTATTTCTTACTGTTTGTAATTTTGAATATTTGTGTTTAATTGGAATGAGCAGTACAATGGCTACTGTATAGGATTTTCTCAAAAGAATATGCTCTTTCTTGAAGTGTTTATCTCATATAGTGGTTTTGAATATGACACTCGCACACTTGCTTCTCTAATCAATCGCTCCATTTTACAGGAATTCATCATACTTGGATTTTTATTTGGATCCTGCCTTCATGTCCTTAATTAAGGATCCAGATCAGAGACGCAAGGAGCAATGGGAAAAATCTGCTCAAGCACAGAGAGGATGGAATTATGCCAAAATGCTTGGATTCGGAGATCTTGGAGGCCCTATATTATCAGCTGCTGAAGAATATTCTCTTCATTCAAGATACCTAGCCAAAGCAAAGTCTCTTAATCTTTCTGAAATAGCAGAGATGAAAATTGTGTAGGCATTTGTACATCTTCATTTGCATGCACTTTAGATTTTAATTTCTTTTCTCTTAAAGGCAAACCTTGCATTGCCTACTTTGATTCCTGTTGAATCAACACTATTGGTGTAACGTTCATTGGTTGTGGTTCTGAAATATCTTTTCGCAGCCTCTACATTGTGATCTCCTCACTATGGATTAGTCCTATATAACCTAACACATGAATTGAATTTCCTTCACTGTAACTCATGTGTCAGTTTTATTAATGTTTAATTTCCATGATCTTTGATTGCATTTAATTGAATTTAGATCTTTTCTTGCTACTTTAGTTACCGTGGTGGGGTAGACAGTGAGGGTCATCCTGTGATGGTGGTTGTGGGAGCACATTTTTTGCTGCGATGTCTTGATTTAGAGAGATTTGTGCATCATGTGGTAAAGGTAATTCGTTTTCTAACTTTATTATTATCACTTATCAGCTTCTTGATCCTTGACAATGCTGTCTTCAGATATCCTTACTCTTATCCTGTTATAATTTTCTTGACCTTTTATTTGGCTGTTGATTTAGCGCTAATACTAACTGGATTGTTAAATTTCAGGAATTTGAGCCCTTAATACAGAAGCCTTATACAATTGCGTATTTCCACTCTGCAGCCACTTTGCAAGTGTAAGAATTGCACGGCTGGCTTTTTAAGCTATACACTTATGTTTGCTTGAAATTTTGACTTCGCAATAGATGATTTGTTTCTCAATGAAGCTAATATTCAAGTGGGAGAATTGAAAATTTTGTCAATGATATTTCTGCTCGGTGCTGAATAGTTTTTTTCTTCCTCATTTTGCTTCAAATGTGGGATTGCCTTTGGCTTTTATTTCCTTTTCCCTGATTATGGTAATTGTTTGCCACCAGACATGTGCTCACATAGAGGTACCTTTTGGAGAATTTGATCAGAATTTTATTCTTGGAATCAGGAATTTGGATTTGGAGAGCTCATTAATTTTTTATTAGGATTTGGACAGATCAGGAATTTTCAAGTTCTTTATTTGAGTTTCTACTAGCATTGTGAGGATTGCCCATCACCCGGTCTTGGCCCCATACTGGTTCCTTTATGGAGAATTTGATCAAAACTCTCTCTATCATAGAATCATATAACTCTTGATATTTGCTCTTCATACAAATGGGTTATTGACCAGAGCTATGTCATTCCACCTGTTATTTTGCTCTCAAGTGTATGGGAGTGGAGTTGCTCGTCTGGGCTGGCTTATAATTATTTTTGAAGTTCATCTTTCTGAAACTATCAGCTTTCCTCATTTTATATGTGCCTGCCTCTTTGATAAACAGCCAACCAGACTTGGGATGGATGCGAAGATTACAGCAAATACTTGGTCGGAAACACCGGCGAAATCTGCATGTATGCAATACATGTTCACATTTGTAAATGCATATATTTGTGCTCCTAGATTTGATCCCCTCGTCTACTATGCAGGCAATATATGTTCTTCACCCAAATTTTCACCTGAAGGCCACAGTTTTTGCTTTGCAAGTATTTGTTGACAATGTGGTATGTATTTTTATTTGAGTTTTTGTCAATTAAAATCTGAATCTATCTTGCAAGTTTACCGTTTGAGTCTGGCTTCTAGACCTGGAAGAAAGTGGTGTACGTTGATCGGCTCCTGCAGCTGTTCAGATATGTACCTCGTGAGCAGTTGACCATCCCCGACTTTGTTTTCCAGTTGAGTTCTCTGCTTCTCTTACAAATCATATCCACCGATCGTTAATTGAAACAGGCAATTATGGTAACTGTATTGAAAGGCAACTGGGCTACTCATCTGGTTATTTATGTTTTAGCCTTTAGCATTTTGGTGCTGTAGATGCTAACCTTCACGATGACGTGGAAGTTACCTTGACTTGGTGTAAAAAATAACTTTGCTTTTCTTATGAATGAATTGCATAAACGGAAAAAACTCTACCAAGGTTCTGTAACAAAAAAGGTGGAATCACCCGTAACTTGCTTACTGGCCCCAAAATGCAAAGGATTCGCCACATAACTTTAGTGGGTGCTATGCCAGTTTTAGTCACTGTGTTTGTTTCAAAAGTAATTTTAAAAAGATTTTTTTATTTTTTATTTTTATCTTATGTGTTTTTAGATATTTTAATAAATTTATATTAAAAATATTTTTCTATTAACTGCTACTGTGGTCCATGGCTGCCATGGTGGAAGGGACAAACCAAGTTTCTTATGATCTATTTGATGTGATGCATGCAGGCACGATTTAGAAGTGAATGGCGGAAAGGGTGTAATCGTGGACCCCAGAACAAAATTTGTGTATCATCGACCGTAGGCATCAGAGATACAGTTTCACCACCGTGATCTTGCATGTCTGATTGTGGTTTCTTTAATTCCTCCCCCCTCCGAAGGTGAATGAATTTGATGTTGCCTTTGTACAAAATGTATCGGTTTTTTGATCGGGGTTGCATCTGGTGTTGAGAAATGCATAAATAGCTTCTCATTTTTTATTTGTTGAGCGATGAATGGTTGTTTTTGAGGATGGAAATAAAAAGCTTCATCGTCCCACCCATTACTATTATTATTATCTTTGGATGGTTCTCAATAAAATGTAAGGTGTTGGAGAAGCTGGACGAGTTCGCTGACCAAATAGAGTCTGTTTGACTTGACTTATGTATGTTTTTTTAAAATTATTTTAGAAAATGTTTTTTATTTAAAAATATATCAAAATAATATTTTTTTATTTGTTAAAAATTATTTTTGACATGAATATATATAAATAATCTAAAAAATTAATTTAATGTATGAAATAAAAAATATATATTTTAAAAACACATGGCAACAATCAAAAGCGCTTTCAAATATTTTTTTTTTTTGCAAATAGCTTATGAAAAAAAAAAAGTTGATTTGTTTTTGGTAAAAAAAAAACATTTACAAAATTATTTTATAAAAATTATATTGTTTTAAAAACAACGAATAACCATATTCTCAGACATTCATTAATACGGATCTTTATGGATGAATTGTTTCCTCGTAATCATACCATTGCCCATGGAGACGTGTATAACAAAATCAATAGAGCGTGTTGACAAATTTCTCATTCGTGCCTCGCTCATTTATGGACTAATATACATATATATATTTTTGTCGAATGAAAAGAAAATATACGCCATCAATTCAACATATTTATAAATCCTCATCGTTTTAGGAGCAAGAAAAATACCTGGCGGGAATAAAACTGTCCAGGCCAATTCTCACAGAAATATAAATTTTATTGATTTAATTTGATATATATATTATTTATTTATTTATTTATTTATTTTGATATATATATATATATATATACCCTATAAATAAGAGTAGAGAGATGCCTTACTATAAAATCAAGAAAAGCTTTTAGCCAACTCCTAAAATATTCAGTAATATATAGGTTTTCGGCTGCATAACGTTTTTGCTACTGCTTGTTGTCTCTTGAAGAAATAAATAATAGCATGATTTAAGAATGGTCAGAATCCAAGTTGATACAATATTTTGATCCTCAATCTGCTTTTCGCTCAATCACTCTGCTTTCTGCTCTCTTGTTCCACTGATTTCATAGCGGTAGAGCACCCTGTCTGTCGTGGCCCAGATATCATTATTGGCTACTTGCTCGTGCTTCTAACTTCAGCATTTCTTGTTGCACAGTCGACAATGTTGTGTCTGCTTATTAACAAAGAAGCAGAATGACACGCTACATGCCCTTGTTCAGGTCCTGCAAAACCTTAAGACAATTAAACGAACTCCACGCCCACCTTTTAGTCACTAATCTCTTCAACACCGCCCAAGCCTCCACCAAACTCATCGAGTCCTATGCTCAAATGGGTTCCATTAAATCCTCGACACATGTTTTTGAAACCTATCAAAATCCTGATTCTTTCATGTGGGGTGTCCTTATAAAATGCCATGTCTGGTCTCACGCTTTTGAAGAAGCCATTTCACTCTATAACAGGATGTTATGCAATGTTGCTCAAATCACTAGTTTCGTATTTCCTTCAGTTTTGAGAGCTTGTGCTGGTTTTGGGGACATGTTTACTGGTGAAAAAGTTCACGGGAGGATAATTAAATGTGGGTTTGATAATGATCCTTTTATTGAGACTTCACTTCTTGGTTTGTATGGAGAATTAGGTTGCTTAACTGATGCGAGGAAGGTGTTTGATGATATTCCTGTTAGAGATTTGGTTTCATGGAGTTCGATTATTTCTTGCTATGTTGACAAGGGAGAAGCAAATGAAGCGTTGGAGCTGTTTCGGTTGTCGGTACATGAACGTGTTAAATTGGATTGGGTTATAATGTTAAGTGTCACCGAGGCCTGTTCTAAACTGGGCATTTTGAAGCTAGCTAAGTCTATACATGGTTATATCGTTAGGAGGAGAGTTGATACTTGTGAGGCGTTGGATAATTCCCTTATTGAGATGTATAGTTCATGTGATGATTTGTTTAGTGCTGAGAGGATTTTTGTAAATATGGCCAACAGGACTTTTATTTCATGGACTTCAATGATTTACTGTTATAATCGAAGCGATCGGTTTAAAGAAGCTTTTGAGATTTTTGTGAAGATGCTAGATTTGAAAGTGGAGCCAAATGTGATTACCATAATGGGGGTTCTAAAATCTTGTTCTGGGTTAAGCTGGCTTAGAGAAGGGAAATCAATTCATTGTTATGCATTGAAGAAAGGTATGACATTCCAAGATGATTGTTTAGGGCCAGTGCTGATTGAATTATATGCTGGGTGTGGTAAACTAGATTATTGTGAGAAGGCTCTTCATGCAACTGGGGAGACAAATGTCGTGTCATGGAACACGCTTATATCGATAAATGCCAGGCAAGGGTTGTTTGAGAAGGCACTGGTATTATTTGTGAAGATGGGAAAACGAGGACTAATGCTGGATTTTTTTTGCCTGTCAAGTGCGATATCAGCTTGTGGAAATGTGGGTTCATTACAGCTTGGGCGTCAGATACATGGTTATGCCATCAAACGATGCATTTTGGGTGAGTTTGTCGAGAATGCTCTAATTGGCATGTACTCGAGGTGTGGTTTCTCAGATTCAGCATACATGATATTTAATGATATCAAACAAAAAAGTAGTGTAGCATGGAATTCTATTATTTCCGGGTTCGTTCAGAGTGGTAATTCATTAGAGGCAATTCATCTCGTTGATCAAATGTACCTCAATTGTCATAAAATAACAGATGTGGTCTTCTTGAGTGCAGTTCAAGCTTGCGCAGACATGGTATATCTTGAAAAGGGAAAATGGCTTCACCACAAACTCATTATTTATGGTGTAGAGAAGGATCTTTACATAGAAACTGCTCTGACTGATATGTACGCAAAGTGTGGAGATCTTCGAACTGCCGAAGGTATTTTTCATAACATGTCAGAAAAGAGCGTGGTGTCATGGAGTGCAATGATTTCTGGATACGGAATGCATGGTCGTATTGATGCTGCAATCACTCTCTTCAATCAAATGGTAGAATTGGGAATAAAACCAAATCATATTACCTTCATGAATATCCTATCAGCATGTAGTCATTCAGGATCTGTGGAACAAGGAAAGTTCTATTTTGACCAAATGAGAGATTTTGGCGTTGAACCAAACTCAGAACACTTTGCTTGTATGGTTGACCTTCTGAGCCGTGCTGGTGATGTCGACGGAGCCTACAAAATAATCAACTCAATGCCATTCCCTGCAGATGCTAGTGTTTGGGGTAATTTACTTAATGGGTGTCGAATTCACCAGAGAATGGACATGGTCCCAGGAATTGAAATGGATATCTTGAAGAGTAGGACAGGTGATACCGGGCATTATTCCTTGTTATCTAATATCCACGCTGAAATAGGAAACTGGGCTGCTCGTGAGAAGACCAGAGGAATTATGGAGCGTTCAGGCCATAAGAAGGTTCCTGGGTACAGTTCAATTTAACTTGACTAAAGAATTTATAAATTTGGATCCTGGTATATACATCGTTGGCAAATATAAAATGTAATCTCCATGAATATCATATGTATTGTAAGCAATGATTCGAATTTGATCTCCCTATACCTTCAGTGAATTTTATATTTTACTTGAGATAAAAATTCCCATGAAAGAGCATCTCTTATGATGGCCATACTTGAGAGAATATGAAAGAGCATCTCTTATGATGGCACGCCCAAAGCTTCCTCGAGCCTGCCAGCACGAGCTAACAGGTCAACCAAGCATTTGCAATGCTTCGTTGTAGGCACTAAGCTGTAATCCTGACATATTGTACTGAAACCCGCCATCCTTCCCCCATCCAACCGTCCCTGTATGGCTAGATGCAGATAGGATGGATGTGAAGATCTCTTCATTCGTCGGGTTTCAACTCTGCCTTCAATATTATATCACCGAAAATTGAAAGGGATCCACGACCACCCCCCTGAATCTCGTAGTCCCAAATCATTGCACTGCATGTGACAGTGCTCTTCATGTCCGAATCGTTAAAAATTGTCAGTGGATGCCCAAAAGTCGACAGTCAACATGGATCACATTCAATTGTCAAAAAAAAAAATTCTTGTTCTTTCTTGTTTTGTTTTTTTTTTTGACCTGTGACCTGTCCCCGTGGAGGGTGGTAAAAAGGGGAAACAATATTATAAGTTTTAATACTAATAATATAAAACGAAAGGGAATCTCCTCGCTATATATATATATAAAAAAAAAGTGTGTGTGTGTGAAGGACAGACCAGTAGGAGCAGTAGCACTCGACAGCTGGGTGTGTTTTCAAGTTTAATAGGCGGTGTAATTCTCGATGAGAGAATAAGAAAAGGAATAAGGAGAAGTGTTGTCGTAAAAGTTATTGTTTGACCACCGTATGAATCTTGTAGATACCTTCTGCGTGGTAGCAAATAGGTTGCATGCGCCAGCCTATTTGACCTTCTTGTTTACCCCCATCCTTTTATTTTTTTAGTTTCTATTTTGATCCCTTCACACTTAATTGTTTTAAATTAGCCCATTTTTGTTTTATTTTGCAAAACCAAGCATTAACTAAACTTTCACATAATTTATTTTTTTATTATTAAAAAATATGGATTTTTTTTATCCAACACATATGAACCATCTACTAATATCTAGATGTAATAAATTTTATAGTTGTTTCTTAGGATAATTACAGACAGACAGATTTTTATGGGAGCTGACCGACGAGATTATTCATTTCTTTCAGACAACACCGACATCGTTTTTATCAACCAGCAGCAACCGGAACAACCACGCGCCGTCTCTCTTCTGCTGCCTACAAAAGCATAGGCTCTGCTCAAACAATTTTCCTTTTTAAGATTTTCTCCTTCTCCCGCCCCCACATTCCCCGCGCGTCTGTTTCCACTCTTTCTTTCATCCCCCCCCCCCCCCCGTCCCTGAAGGATCCTTACTTATTTATTATTTATTCTGCTTCTTCTAGAAAAGATTAAGATGATTGGGAATACTTGTTATTGAAAAAGTGGCCTTCATCTGCGTGATAGATAACAGCCTCTCAATCAAATCCGAAAAAACAAATAAATAAAGCTGAAATGGTCAGCTTGCTTTGGTAAAGATCAATTTTGGATGGTAAAGGTAAAGGTCTTTTGCTAGAGGTTGGACAGAGAACTAACATTACAGAACCACAACTAATTACTAACTTTTACCTTTTATTATCTGTATCGGACTACCAGCCCAGGTGGGAAGAGAATCGGAACAAAAATCACCGATGTACCTGTAAAAAGGCATGCAATGAGATATACAATACATTGAACCGCTTGTTTTTTTCACAGACTAGCACCATGACAGACAAGCCAACAGCCCATGATTTAAGGATGCTTCTTCCCCTTGTTTCCTATATGTGCTTGGGCCTTGAGGCATCACGTGAGTCCAGGCCTCCTGATTCACTAGCCAATATTGGCCTGAGGATCTAGAAAATAATCTCAGTTCTCGATTTACGTCGCACGGGTGTATTGTTGTAGATGTGTGATGTTAAACAGACAGTAGCATGGTGCTTCATCCACGCATGGTTTTTGAGAAACTTTATCCCTCCTTGCATGAAAATCTCTCCTTAAGGGATACCCTATACTAAAAGAGTACAGGTATTTGTAGGTGTTTCAAAAAATACTTGATAACGATCGGCATATTTCACTTCAAAAAAAACCCGGAGAAAATGAACATTTCTGAGGCAATCTATCCAATTCCATAACTATCTATCTAATGCGAACTCGATTATACATGCTATACTTCATTTATTTGATTTATGTCATCCTAAAATTTGCAAACCATAATCCCAGTCACCATGATTTAGATATAAAGTATGCCCCTTGAACCAGTCCAATTTGAAGCAGCTACCGCCCCTAAACAGGATCCTGATGATTCACTTCCAGAATTCAAGGAACTGTTCCATAATGCAATGCGCATACACAGCTCAAGCAATGCTGGTATACATCCTGGAAGAAATCACGCAATATTATTTATGAATAATACGAAGTTGGTTACCACCCAAAGACAGAATCAAAGGGGACCTGGATTGTGGGCTAAATGTACAAGGAGTCCCCAATGGATCACAACAACTCAATCCCCAGCGTCATAGAAACAAACTTGCTGCTTCCCTCTGTAAACTCTGAATTGACAAGTGAAAGTCTCTTCCTGTAATTAGGTTAAAGGGTGGGATGGAGGATTGCCTGCTGGGCATCTTTGCCGGCGGGGGCGTCTAGTTGTCTTCCCCCACCCTGTTAGGTTCCTGTCCTCCAGTCCCACTTCAATATTATGAAGCTGCTGAATTAGTGGGGTGCAAGGTGGGCTGGCCATCACTGGAGGTGAAGGGCTAACCAGCGAGCGCCGTCTCCCCCTTGCACAACCATTTCTAGTGGAGTTCCTTCTCGTTAATCCTGAATGCCATGGATGACCTGTTGCTCTCATCATCCCTTCAAATGTTTGAAGATCTTCTCTTACCTCGTGTCTTGATAGTGAAGCAAGGCCAGGAAGAATGTCCCTCTGGAAGTCCCTCCGTTGCCTTCCTCTTCTTCCCTGGCCCCTTCGGGTTCGTGTTGGTACAAGAGTGGTTCCTGTATCTTCCAGTTTAAGGTTTTCTGGAACCAAAGGGTTGGGCATGTAGTCTTCTTCCTTGGTCTCTGTCAATCTCAATGTCATCGATTCAAAGTGATCGATTACTTCCCACGGTGTCTCCAGATTATCCTCACAATCTTTGGTTCTCAGAACAGCATCAAACTTGCTCTCTAGATCCTCTCCACATGATGAAACTATCTCCGCAAACCAATGAAGAGGGTCTGTCATAGAAACTTCACAAGGATTGCAAGTGGCATCATCAAAATGATTCTGGCAACCAGATGATGAAATGGCAACTATTGCCTCGGCTGCTATTCTGATAAGTTCACCAGTTGGGATTTCAACTTTGTGCTCTGTTGACTGTAAAGCCGCTTCATGTGCCTTTTCTTCTCTGGAAATGATATTCTCCTCAATCTCAGGAACTGCAGGGGCTTCCAAATCTATTCCTACAACAATCTTTGCACTGAAGACTGGAACAGAAGGCATCAGAGCAGTTTCATCATCACTGATGCAAGAGTTCAAGTCAAACTGGCATCTGAAATTGGCAACTTTCATAACTGGTTCTTTTGCAACAACCACGATTTCTTCTGCAGTTTGTTGAGCCAAGTCAGGATAAGCTGGATCACAAGGTAAGTTTATATCAAACACCCTATTTTTCTTGCTATTTTCCACTTCTTCAGATAGCTGAGGAAGGGCCACAGAAGAAGAGGTGAATGGAGAAGACTCATTCTTAGGAATATGAGGCTTTTCAAAAATTGGAAACCCAAGAATTTTTCTGCAGCTTGAATCGCTACCTTGAATCACACTAGTCTCAACAGCATTAGAACAGGAAGCCAAACTCATTTTCTGAACAACTATTTGATTAGGAACCTTTGCAATTTCACTCTTCTCTTGCAACTGATTCAGAGAAGATAAGAAAGTTGATCCACCCATATTCAAATCCATCCCCTTGGTGCCCTCATTCTTACAAGCATGCTTCGCTTTAAGCCAAGGCAAAGCTGCAAGATGAACCTCATTTGTTCTTTCTAAATCTATAACTTCAATACCTTGCTGGTGTGCCACCTTGTTCGATGAGCTGTTTGAAAGCACTGCATTCACGTTCACATCCCTTGCCAGCTTTGAGTCCATACTATTTGGACTCTTATAGAAGTTTGCTGAACTGTGGTTGATGAAATGCCCAGATGCTCCATTATTAGTACCAGCGCAGTTCCAATACTCATGGTTTCCTGAAGGAAGACGAACTGATGGTTCATTGGACCCTGATGAGGACCCATGGTAAAATCCATCTCGGTTGGGCATTTCATGAACAAAGCTTGGGTTAGATGTAGAATTTCTATTATAATTCCATTGTTCTCCAAAAAACCCATGGCTCTGAGTTGATGACTGTGAGCTCCTAGTCAAAGTTGCTGATGAATTCAAATATGGGTGAACTGACATTGATTTTTGGCTTAAGCTAAAAGCAGGCTTTTCCCAAGAGGAAACAGAGTGACACCAGGACTTTCCCACATCAGAAGGAGGGCCAATTGGACATGGACTGGGTATATGAGAAGCAACAGCTGACTCGAAAAAGTTACTATTGGAGATCTCGTGGTTTTTTTCAGAAAGTTCTAAACCACGAGCTGTTCTCTTTCCCAACAGATCAATCTTGCCTTGATCAGTTAGAAAAAGGGTAGGAGGAGGTTCGTGAGTTTTACTGAACAGAACTTGCATTGGCTGGGAAGAGGTAGGTTTTTCTGGTTGAAGATCTGGAGAAGCAGACTTCAAATTATTTTTATTGTGCCCTGCAAATTGAGAGAACAATATATGAGAATCAACAGAAACAAAAGAAACAATTGCAAGAACATTGCCTAAAATGCTAAATTCAAAACAAAACAAAAACTCAGTGAACTTATAGTTTGCCTAACCAACTTGCCAGGGAGTAAAATCATTTTTCAAAAGGTAGATCAATTCATGACATGCTTGTGTGCTTATTCGATTCTAAATTGCACAGTTAGAGGGGGGGACCTTCAGTTTCCAGAACTAAATGTAAGGTTCTCTATCATTATGCCAACATTTTATTTGGTACGAGTTATGAAAACTTCACATGGAAAAAAACAGCAAGAACTTCATCAAATATATGTGCATATGATATTCCCTAGCTCCACCAAAACAAATAAACACAAATTACAATAATGAAAGCTGGTGTAATGAAGATTTTGAATGAAACCAAAGAACTAAATCATGATTTTGTGAGGAAACATTACCTGAGTCAAGTGTACGAGGAAACCAGCCTTTTCCATTGGCATTGTGTTGCAAATGTTGACCATTGAGAGTTCCATTGTCACTCCTGTAATTTAAATTTGATGAAATTTCCTTGTGAAAACCTAGAAGCTCTTGTTTTGGCTTAGAAGCTAGTTCGTGTCTTTGGCTCACCGCTTGGGAGGAGGTGCAACCTAGAAGATCAACATATGCAGAAGCATTTGCTTCTTCAACCTCAATAGGCTTATTCAAGTCACCCACATTAACTGGACCCCTTAAACGTGACTCAGATCTTAATGCATCTCCTTGGCAATTATTCTTCCCACCATTGCCAAGAAAAAGATTTCTTTCATTCTGAGATGCAATTTTAGGATTCCTGTTGGACGCATAACTTGAGACTCCAGATACATTTTCATCCTGTAATTGTTCCCCTCCTTCAGTATCTAAGTATTCTTCAGCTGGAAGCTGAAGATCAAACATCTTTCTTCTCGCCTTTGATGGTCTGGACTCTAGAATCTCCGTATCTTTTGAAGCTCCACCATTTTGAGATGGCAAGGGACTAGCTTGTGCACCGCTTCCTTTCATAGAGCTCAAAGGAGAATGAATATCTTCAATGCCTGATGTAGATGGTCTGGCACATATTGAGTTTGCCAAAGGGAAACTAGGGATATTCCATTTACAAGCATCTTCGGATGTAATCTGGGAAGGTAAAGGGCTTGATAAAAATGATGTCTCCACAGGCAACCGATCTTTAAGTAGTTCTTTCCTTTTAATTTCATCCATTAAGTCCCTCTGTAGTCTGTATACACGGTGAAGTTCATGGAGCTGGATAACACAAGGACGAAAAGGTTTCAGGTTTGTAGCATACAAATGGAATACAGTTCAGGTAACTTAACTTAAAATGAAACACACCTGATTCTTAAATATGGCCTCATGCTCAAGCATTGTCCGCTTTACTACGTCCTTATCGTTCCCTGGATAGACATCTGCAATGACCCTTGGCGAGAAACCATTACAATACTGCCCATTTGTAAAGGTTTTATCTCCATAGAACAGGGGCCAGCTACAACTGTTAGAATCCTCATTAAGATCCCTCATTGAGAAATATCCTGGGAAGTAACTTTCACACTGCACTTTCATTCCCATTCCTGGCAACCAATCAAAGATACAAAGCAAATGTGAAATACATAACCATCAAAGAAACTATCATCTAGCAACAGATATGCAAACTTTAACTGGAAGGATCACGGATTTTCCCTATAAATTTGTTATGGTAGACAGAAGGAAATGCTTTTCATTGGCAATCATGGTGTTACAAATTCAATGATAATGTCATAATCAACCAAAATATAAAAAGATTCACACATGCAACATGCAATTACAAGCCTCGGTAATTCATTAATTGTCATAGCACCATTAGTGCAAATACTGTAACATACACTAATGTATCTGGACAAATAGCCATAGATCAATGGCTGCACTGTTTAATCAGGTTAAGTCCTTTTCTGATCAGTAGTAACAAAAGCAAAAAAAGGTTCTCTCAAAAAACAGAGAAGCATGCAGGTTATTAAGCATCAAACACCACAGTTAAGGAAGGGTGAAGAGTTCAAAAGGTCTGCATACTATAGCCATTAAGAAAGTTAAAATCAGGAATATTTGTCCCAAATGACCCTTAACATATTTACCATAAAAAAATGTGGTGAATACATAAATTTCTAAAGAGGGTTAGACAGAGTGAAACTTTTGCTGCTTACAATCTCTTGAAAATTGCTATCTTCCCACAATTAAAAAAACAATCATATAAAAGGGGCGGGAAACAATAAGAGGCTGCTTAGATAAGGAAAATAAAAAAGAAAGAAAAGATTTCCAATAAGCCTCAAAAACAATTATATTTAACTGCCAATACATTGTAATAGACGCTGAATATGCAATGGCTGTCCATGATCACTCAAATTGCTCACATGCTAGACCCCCCAAACAATTAAGCAATTTCTACTATTTGATTCATTTTAATTTAAGGATCAATGGAGATGGCTCAGCTATACAGTAAAAAGGACCGCCAGCAAAACATGCAGTTATTTTCTCACAGACCATGTACATCATACCATGACCATACAGAAATGTTAGAAAATGACTGCTTACGAGATGTTCTTTTCAGCTGGGGTAAGTCACACGCAGCTTAATTTCTGGCCTCAGATGTAAGAAGATGAAGGTGGCTTCCTAACAAGGCATATACCACTAGAAGCCTTGCCAATTTTCTAAGGATACAAATCATCAGATTCATCACACAAGTATAAGCACAGATGCAGAAGGGCCAAAGCTAGAAGAAACCACAATACCATTAAGTCATAATGACTAAACCTCCTGAAAAAAAAAATTCTGTTTCAAATCATTGACAGGTCTCCATGTTCCCTCGAAGCTAAAATGAATAGAAAATACAAATCCCTCTGGCTATTCATACCAAAGAACGAATGTTCTGAGCTAATGCAGCTAAAAACAATAATAAGCACGAAACATATAAAAGCAAGCGGGGTACGTACAGTCCATCACCATGGACTCCAGATATCTAAATGCCTACATGGAGCCCGAAATTCACAGAAATGGCTAGATTTAAGGGGAGAAACTAAAATAACGTGAATTTAATAAGCCACGTGATCAACAACAAAAATTCAAGTATATTAAATTCAATTTACAATGATAAAACATATAAAAGCTTAATTAGTCCGAAAAGTTAATGCACCAGATCCCTCACAAGTTCAATCTAAAATAACACTGCGTGTTAGCAAATAGCAGTAACAGAATCTATCATACAAAATAGTAAACTACCCATCGAATCAAATTACCCTTCAAAACAATCCAGAAATACTAGAAACTATTAAAAAAATAAGAGAAACACACACAGAGAGAAAAAAAGGCACGCAATAAAGGAATGGAAAAGGTCGCAGCCCCAACAATTTATCAAACTAAAAACCAAAACTAATTATTAATTAAATCATGAACAAAATTAAAACCCAATTAACCAAATCAAAGCAAGAAAAACCAATTAATCAAATTATACTGCAAGAAAGTGCAAAAAAAAATCATTACCTCAGACCCACATCCTATTATCTCATCTCCTCAAGAATCCCCGTAGACTCAATCAGTCGACAGTTACCTCTACATCATGGACGAAATTCACAGAGTCCAGGAGACTGACACTATCAAAGCACACCCCCAAAAACAAGCTTAAAAAAGACCCAATAAAAAGTCACGATAACACGACAAATAAGAAAGTGGGTGTTGTTGCAACCTCATCAAAGAAGCTTAGATCTTCCCCAACTGAACAAAGGAGAGGAGTTTTCGATCTACTGGGCCACTCTCTCTCTCAACAACTAAAACAAATACAAAAGAAAACAATGAGTTTTAAGAGAGAAAGAGATTGTATTCTTATTTATTCTAGAGAGATAGAGAGGGGGAGAGAGATCCCAGATAAGAAATCTTTATACAAACAAACGACCTTCTAATAACAGTGACGTGAAATTTGTCAATATCCGGTCTCTTTTTATTCTCTGCGTTTTCTCTTCACTTCTCTCTAGCTCTCTCTCACTATACACTTCTATTATTTTCCCATTTATAATATATTACTAGGAAAAAGTATTTGTTGTTGTGGTCGTGATTTACATTACAGGTTCTTGAGGTGAAATTTTTTAAACAAATGGAGAGCATTTCTAGATTCTCTCCACCTTCCTTGCTTTTGGTACAGATATTAATAATAATATCATTACACTTGACAGATAACAAATATATAAATTGTCATGATAGAGAAAAGCCTGCCCCCTGGCATTCCCTTACCAGCAAGCACAGCCAGCTTGACAAAAACAACCTTGGATGTTGCTTACCATGTCAGTTTATCGGAAGCTTGCATTTAAACTTAATATATTAATTAAGAGTAATCTATTGGCCAATGGATGCACTTATTTCCATTTCAGCCAGTGTTTTATTGGCTAACAGCAGACAAAAAAAAATCGAGTGGGACCCACTGTACTGTGAGAGGATTAGTAGGTTTCTTGAGCTTTTGGGTCGGATAACTAGTACCCTTCCATGGAGGGCATATTTACAGGATTGGATTTTTATCCTCAACTGCTTGGTTTTGATTGGTTGATTCTTTCTGTTCCGTGTCCCGGGGAGAGAAAAAAATGAGTTAAAGTTACGAGATTATTGCTCCTCGTTAAACGCCAAAAAGATAAATAATTGAGATGATTAACAGCATAACACGTGGCTTCTTGCAGCATCAACATAAAAGATTACACACAACGGGCGCGTAGGTCAATTAGAATGTTTAGTGCTGGATTAAAAATAATGTCCTTTTTTCTTATTACCGCTGAGAAAAGGTAAAGACATGGTTTGTTATTGTGCTATAATAGTGTTTTTGAAATCATTTTTAAAAAAATACATTTGTATTTTTTATTTTAAAATAATTTTTTAATATTTTTAGATATTTTTATGTGTTTATGTCAGAATAAAAAATATTATTTTAATACATTTTTAAACAAAATAAACCACATTTGACCACTGAACATTAGAATAATGAAAGGTTAAAATAATGATGACAAAGCAGCTTTTCGTCATCAAAGTTGCGTTAAATTTATGAAAAAGGGAGTAGAGGTTTTTCTTATACTAGAAATCTGTTTATTTTTATATTTCAAAAAACATTTTTTTCTTTGCTTTAAATTTTGTTTCAATCGTTTTAATAAGTTAATATTAATAATAAATTTAAAAAACAATTATTATAGCAATTCCAAGCCACCTCGAAAGATCTGTCCAGTCTGACAAGGTTAAAATGATGCGATTTTAAAATGAGTAGGACATTGAGCTAAGGTTCCGAGAGTTGAACTGCGCGCATTCAAAGTCCTCGTTCAATTTTATATATTTTTGAAGAGCTAGATAGATTATTCAAAATATTAATTTTATCTAAAATGCAAAAAATAATAAAAATTGTGCTTTAAAATATTCAGACAAATAGTAAGGATCTGTGAGGTATTCCGACGTTGAACATACCTGGATATGCTGGACCAAAAAGCTGAGTTTGCTGTGTGAACTCCATCTTCAGAAAGATGCACTACGTCGGTGTTTATTAATCAGGTATAGGGTATTTTAAGAAAATACATATTTAAAAATAAATTAAATATGTATATTTCGAGTAAAATATACTTTTTAAATACAACAAAATGCATATGTTTAAACACAATTTCAAACGCCCTCTACAAATCACTATAAAAAGCAGAAGACAGCGCAGTACTGGGCAGGACGACAAGATACAAGTGATGTCGATACAATGCCACCTGTCCAAAATCTGGCTTCTGTTGCAATCCTTTATTTCTATTTTCATTTTACAAAATGCATCGCCGCAGATCAGGGCACGTGTACATCGGCAGTGATGAATGGTTGGAGACGCACACTATCTATTACACTGCAAGTTCACGTTAGGCATGTTCTTGTGTATGTTGCCAGAAGAATACCTTTAAAATCTGACCAAGTTCGAAGCGGAAGATTGCTCCACACGTTACCATCTCGAAATATGATTGAAGAAAGACTTGATCTTGATAGGCAAAAACTAATCAGAAAGATTGATATTTATAAAATAAAAAAAATAAAAAAGTTGAGTCCACAAAACAAATCTGGAATCGCATTGGTTATAAGAGATTAAAGAATAGATTTGAGTGGGAAAAGTCTAGGTATGCTATCCAGGTTCCCAGCCCGCCTATCAGCCTTGAAATAAACTTGATCGCGGCGGGCTTTTAGTGAACTTTGTCACTGAAAGTGAACAACCATTCCAAACAACAAATTAAAACATGGTAACTTGTACAATTACGGTGTTGATCGGCTCCGGGGAAAAGCAACCGCGTAGTGACAATTATTTTTTAAATTGATTTTTACTTAAAATATATTGAATAATATATATTTTCTAACAAAAAAATAAAATTAACTTTAGCATGAACATAAACATATCAAACCAATTCAAAAACCTATATATATATATATATATAAACGTCAGTTATAAGTTATAACACCGCTCCAGAAAAATATACTTAGAACAGGCAGTGATATATTGTTTATGTTAGTCAGAAAATGTTTCTAAGAACTCTGGGAAATATCTACGAGGGTTAGTCCCATGGGTTATGTCTACTTGAAAGATCACACACCATAATGTGTGGTAGAAACTTGGATCACTTATTTGAAATATTTGGTCAAGAATCTTATTCGCTTATTGACCTGTTTGAAATTATGGATGATGGGTCTTTTTAAGTTTTTTTTTTCAGAAATGTATCAAAACATTTATTTTTAATATTAATATACAAAAATAATTTAAAAATAGTTAATTTAAAAAGAAATAAAAATATTTTTGAAACGAGATAATATACATGGTCTTGGTATTAATGGACAGGGATTTATTCACACATCCGGCCGGGGATCTACTCGCCAAGGATATCTTGCGGTAAGTATGTCTCCGCTCAGGACTA
The DNA here is from genome assembly GCA_032356905.1 of Salix exigua. Lineage (NCBI taxonomy): Eukaryota > Viridiplantae > Streptophyta > Magnoliopsida > Malpighiales > Salicaceae > Salix > Salix exigua. The sequence goes on along the minus strand of CM063595.1, from coordinate 4,739,614 downwards.
TACGAGATATTATTATTTTATTATTCATAATCTATGAACATTTGACCTCGTTAAAGTGGTCCCATGCTCTTTATTGTCATTGTCAAGGGGAAAAAAATATACGAAGCTCTCTGTGAGGTCCAGGCTCGGGGAAAGATTTGGCTGACTGCAGGCAGTGAGGCCCACCTAAGGGATCGCGATGGCCCATGACCCATTGGAGTCAATTGACTTTTAGATTGGATGATATGATATGCGATGGCTTGATTTATGGTCACGTTACCATGATTTTTATTTCCCGCGCACCCATTGGCTTACATAAAAGGACTGCAATGAACAATGTGGGGCCCGGCTATAAATAGCTACCTAGCCCTGCATCGACTCAAGATGCACTGTGAAGCCGAAAGTAAAATTAATTACAGTGCCAAGCAATCTCAGACAGCAAACCTGTTCAGTCAGAGCACAGGAAGAACTAAAATAATACCTTTTTTTAAAAAATATTATTAGTATTAATATTTAGCTTCCCATTCTGCACTCTCTTGTAAGATGAAATTGCTTTTACCTGTGAGATTTCCCTCTTTTTACGGTCTAATGTCCTTTTTTTTTCAAAAATAAACGTGATTTTATAATCGCACAAGTTTATATACCTGATTTTCGTGGTGTGTGCAGAGATGGTTTGCAACGAGGATGTGGTGGGGATTTTTTAGCTGGAAATGGTGGTGGCATGAGTTACTGGTGAAGGAGGAGCTTCAATGAACAGTATATACTATTCAATCATTCATCAATGTTAGTACTGGTACCTAAATCATAATTGCTACAGTATTTTCCCGTTGTCAGTGAACCTGGAATGTAATTGCAGAGCACTATCAATTGCTACGGTGATTTCGCATAGTTAATTATGCTAGTGGCAAATTTTAAGAGAGGGTTACGTGGATTTATTTTTAGCAATTTTACAGTTAAAAAAAATAAATAAATCATGTAAACAATTCATTGTAGCTCTTGATGTGGTTTACTGCGGATTTTAACAGTATAGTTAATAATATGCCTTTCAGTTCATGACAAATACTTACTAGATTTGGGGGTATTTTAGTATTTTTGTTCCATCTTCGGTCATTACATGTATGCTCCAGAGTGTATGTGTCTTTTTTATTTCTATAACAGTGAAAATATGGTTTTGACCTTGGACTTGTAAGAAAACAAGTTTGCCAGACAAGCGGGAATTTTACTTTTATGAATAGTTAAATAATGATTTTACCCTCGGCATGTAAAAATAATTGGCAAGGGAAGTGTTCGCCCTAGGGTAGTTTGGTATTTTTCATCTGTATTTTTTTGATATTAGAACATGGTGCGGGGGTGTTTTAGTGATTTTATATTTTTTATTAGAAAGATTATTGGCGTGTCTACGTGACACACCGCCGGTTTTGTTCATCTGTATCATAAAAACAGCTCATGACGATCCATACGGTAGCTAAATATGGACAATCATTGTATCATCATATGCGCCAACATGTTCTGTTTTTCATGGTAGGTGTGTATCAACCCTATACCCAACGATATTAGTTATAGTTCTAACAAAAACAATAATTTAAACAGTGATAGTTATAGCGATAACGATACCAGCGATAACAGTAACAATAATGACAGTGACAACAATGTAAATACCAATGATAATTAGGATATTAATTATGTATAATCAGGATAGTAATGATAACAACAATGACAGTGACAAATCAGTAGCAATAATAATAATGACGAGGATAATAACTACAATAATTCATCATTCCATGTTATATTTGTTAAAAAAATGAAGTTTACAGCTCATTCTTGCATAGTATTTCAGATCTAATATCTCGGATTGATGATTTGAAAAACATTCGTGACTCAACTTTATCTTTTATTTTTTTATTTTTGCAATAAAATAATTCAATTTTTATTTAAATCTATTAAATAAATAAATTTATATTTATTTAAAAATTATATATTTTACTAGAAATTCGCGTTTGACATAATTTCAATACGAAAAAAATTAAAGATTTATCATCTTACCCATATTTATAAATATAAAGATTTATCATCTTACCCATATACATGAATTTTACAGCTCATTCTTACATTGCATAGTATTTCAGATCTAATATCTCGGATTGATGGTTTGAAAAACACTCGTGACTCAACTTTATCTTTAATTTACTTTATCTTTAATTTTTTTTATTTTTGCAATAAAATAATTCAATTTTCATTTAAACCTATTACATAAATAAATAAATTTATATTTATTTAAAAAATATATATTTTACTAGAAATTCGCGTTTGACATAATTTCAATACGAAAAAAATTAAAGATTTATCATCTTACCCATATTTATAAATATAATTTTTAATGCGTATCAGATGACAATTGGCAGATTGATTCCATGTAGATGATCTAAACCGTCAGAGTATTTAATTAATAGTTGCAGGTTCCGTACCTGCCATTCACTTGCAGTGGACAGCGCTGTGGATTCATGGGCGCTGCATGTTTTACAGCGATTCATATTCACTTTTAAGTTTTTATTTTTTTTAAGAAACAAATCAGCAATTTGTAATTCTCCGTCACTCGAACAATCGTGAAGAAAATTAGAGGTCATACACACTACCTCACAGATTCCTACATTAAATGCATTCGTGTTGCTCAAGGTGACGTTTGACAGCAATAAAAAAAAAAAAATAGTGCAAATCAAGCAAAAACATGCTTGATTGAACCGTTGTGTTTATTTTTTATTTTTTCATAGATAATATAAAAATAAATATAAAAAACTGTTTTTTTTAATGCTCGTGATTTTTAGGTGCATGGCTACATTATTATTTATTATTATAGTTAAGATTCTTGTCAATATTATGTTATTGCTCACTTACATCGCATAATCATTTATTATAATTATTTTTTATTTTAAATTTATTATTATTATAACATTATAATTTTATTTTTAATTAAACATGTCACATTTTTAATATTATATTTTAGCTGGTAGCATATCTTGATATTTCGTAACAGATTCGTATATTGTTTTTTCACATTCCTCTGTTAAAAAAAATAGAGTCTTTTACTGTTTTTCTTTTCCTTGTTTTGACGATCATTTTTGACAGATCTACAGAAAGGCTTACGTAGTATTCGAAGTAATAAAAGAAGTTAAAATCACCGAGGACATCACGAAGGGACACCACGACAAGACAGAGATTTGATGGCATGAGTTAGAGGAACCGGAAAGGAGAGCTTTTTATAAGGAATCTCTCGTCTGAGGACGTTGCGGTAGAAATTCAATGTTTGTCATTTTGAAAAATTTTATTTTAAATTATTTTTTTTAATATTTTTATATATTGATGTTGAAATAAATTTAAAAAAATAAAAATATAATTTTTGATATATTATAGTGTTTTTAAAAAAAATATGCAGATGGATTTGTCGGATACAGACGAAGAGATTGTCTCGCAATTAAGCTATCCGGAGCAATACTGACTTTTTGATAGGTGGTTGCAGTATTTTTTTAAATATTTTTCATAAAATATATTCAAATGATATTTTTTTTATTTTTTAAAAAATTATTTTTTACATCACCACATCAAAATAATTTAAGAACATCAAAAAATATTCATTTAAAATAAAAAATAAATTTAATTTTTTTAAAAGTACTCTTAACAAACACTTTTATAAGCTTCTGATCAAATACGGCTGCGCAAGCCACCCTAATTGTTAAAGTTCCGGCCTTCCTGGCTCAGGGATTGGCTACTAGTTTTTAGTAGAAAATGGGAATTGACGGAATGATTTATCATCCTGATTTGGGCAACGGCTAATACCGTACCAAATTTAATAGGATTGTTTGGTATTGTATTCTATTTTTTTTAAAAAAAATGTTAAATTATTTTTTTTGATATTTTTAAACTATTATGATGTATTAATATAAAAAATTAATAAAAGATATTTTTTAACAAAAAATATTTTTAAAAGTAATATCTTTCAAACATACTTTATATCATCTTATTTGGTGTTCCATGGAAGGTGGTCGAACACATCCTAATTGTCCAATAATGGAGGTCGAGTTTTGAACGGGAGGTGGAAAAGACCGAGCAGAGAGCAAGGGTGAGAAATCCAAATCAATTCATCGAGTATCACGATACACTAATCCTTCTTAAGATTGGAAATCACATCGCTCATCCCATCCATGATTGGGAGTTTGGTTGACCTAATCTGTGCCAATTGGTGTGCTTCTCATCCCATCACTTTTCTCTTAGCAAGCTCACACATTCTTTGTTTGACTGGAATAGAATTGTGTATGTCAATATCTATAAGCGCAAGAAAATTATATTGGGCAGGCTTAATGGCATTTAGAAGGCACTGTCTCTCCACCCAAATCATTTTCCATCCAAGATGGGAGTACAAGCTCTTACTAGTATATGATGACGTGTTTCGCGACATGAGGATCCATTTTCGAGATTAAAAAAACTCGTTTTTTGTTCTCACCCCTGAATTGATCAGGAGATGACAGGGTGGCTTCAAATAATGATGCTGGCGATTGGGCATGGCCAGAAGATGGTCTTCATGGGCTGGCTTTGAATAATTCTGCGAAGGAAACTTTGGTTAAAGCGATTTTACAACTTACTCACTCTGGTATGCCCTGCCTCGAAAAACACGAAATGGCCAACCCTCTTATTTAGTTATTTATGCAAGTAAAAAATAAACGCCATCAGATTCATTTTTCTGACGGAATCACAGCTCTCGTGGGCTGGGCCCCCAGACGAGCATCGGAATGTGTGAAGCCATGTAGAATCTAGCTTTCTCCCGGCTTTTTCGAGAAAGTCACCAGAAAGCAGAAACTGTGTCCCTCCACCTTCGCGTTTACCTTCTTTGTCCCTTTAAGGTAAATTTTGGAGCTCCTGCACTGTGCGAGCGACCTCACCCGCGGCGACGTGATTTTTAGACGTGACTGACAAGAAGGAGCTGAATGGTTGAACGAGCGTTATATTCTTTTCTTTTCATTTCATCATTACAGTTCTTCGCACTCCGCTACCACCTGCTACTAAAAAACATATATTATGAAAATAATGTTTTTTAAAAACGTGTCATTAAATCTAATTTTTTTTTATTCTGATATCTGTTATTCTAAGCTTATTTTTGGTTTAATTTTTTAATTAAGTAATGCAAGAGCTTGTCTATAATAAATCGATCAATTTAATGAATTTAAAAACAACTTAAAAATGACCAATATATATAAGATCTGATGAGTTAACTCTGTTAAACCTGTAAATAAAAAAAATGGGTCAAGACTTCAAACTGACAAGCTCTGCAAAAAATTTCTAACATATTATATATTTAAATATACAATATAAAAAATAAATAATCAACTATTAAAAAAATCACATAAAAGATAAATTAAAAAGAATGAATAGTAAAATCAAGCACTTTATTTCTCGTCGAATAGAATAGCTAAATTAAAATAAATTATCAACTCTAAATACCAACAAACACATAATATAGAGAAAAAGAAAAAAAAGGTTCAAAATAAAACAAAACAAGAATTATAATTGTAGCTCACAATGGACATAGAAAAACAATGTTTTTACTGTTTCTTGAACTTCAAGTTTAAAATATAATTGAAGTTATTATTGGTGCAAACCTTTGGTTTTTATTAATATTAGTAGTAGTGTTACCACCGCCACCACTATTATAATCATTATTATGATTATTAATACTATTGTTGTAATTAATATCATTAAAACTATCACTCACAATGTTATTATTATCAATACAATCACTGCAATTATTTCTATTATTATCGATATTCTCAGTGTTATTTTATAAATTATTTTTATTATTGTTATTGTCTCCACCACAATCATTAATATCAAAATCACTATAAGTATTATAATAAATTATCATGATTACAACAACGGTTAAGATTATTATTATTATTATTATTATTACCTTGACAATGAAAACCATAAAATTATTAGAAAAAAAAACACATTTTTTTAATAAAAGAGCAAACCAAAAAATAAAATAACTAAAATAAAAAAATTAAATTAACATTTGCTATGTGGAAAATAACTAACCTCTATCTCGCCCGACTTTTTATTTTTTATTTTTTGGCATTACTCATTATATGATTGACGAAATAATTTCCATTTCAAGACCTTTTGTTTATATCAAATCAACAAATTAAATTGTTTTACACAAATAATTTTGCTAGCTAACAATTCAATTCTAACCTTTTATCGAGTAGTCATTTATTCGCTCCTAATTTATACTAAATAGAAATTAAATTCATGCTTCATTAAATCGTGGATTATAAAACAAATGTACGAGGAGGAGAGAGAAAGAAAATTCCCGGTCTTTGATCCTGGCTCCCCGTCTCATAAAACTACTCTTCCACCTGGTAATCTTGCAATCAAAGTCGAGCACCGCCATTAACATGGAGAAATTCATGCTTCAATCGAAGTTTACTAGGCACATCAAATGAATGTCTGTTAGTAATTAAATTATTATTAGATTGAAATATAAAAATGTGACGATTATAAATTCACAGAATTATTCTCGTGAAGCTCTACTGGTTAATTAGGAACGCCTATTTCCTTCTGTATCCCGTTAAAGTAAAGATGAAACCTCTGTATCCTCGAGATCCTGTGCTCGAAGGACGTATGAAGGCTACATGTGTAATTTTGCTTAGACCGCTGCTCGAGTTCATCAAGGGCCTGTTTGGCATCGAGGACAAAGCACTGAAAGCAGCCATCTATGGCCGCAGCACCAGAAAACCAAACGGCAACATAAGTCGAGTATCGGCCCATGTGGTCCTTGCAATAAATTTTATTACAGAGCTACAAAACATAAACTTGAAACTTTCAAGTTCGAATCACCACGATCGGTTGTTTAAAAAAGAAAAATCCGTTGACTGGGAAAGCAGCTTCCCAACACGACGGAAACCACGGAAATAATCTATTACCTAGGGAAAAGAAATGCTATAGAATCAGTGCCCGGAGTAGGTAAGGGTGGTGACGACGGTACTCAGGCGTGTTCTAACAGGTTGGCACTTACCAATAATGGAGGTGGATGCGGCGTGGCTATCCCCTTGACATCAGCAGAAATGTCTTGAAGTTGATAGCCCTGGTGTCCATGGACAGTTACCCGCCAACTGCTATCTGTCCTGTCAATATTTTCATTTTTATCCTAACCGGGGACTGGAGAAAGGTAATTGTAACTGAGCTGGAAAATATATTCAAGAACTTCTAAATCTGTTCAAGAACATTTTAGAAATACAGTGTAAAAAAGACAAAAAAAAATTCAGTAATTTTAAAATTTATAAAATTAGTCGACATATATATTTTCACTCGAACACAAGTTGATAAAAAAAAAAAATCTATCATCTCTCATTAATGACAAGACGAAAACACAAAACTACTTTTTTTTGGTACTAAATATGAAATTGATTTAGCTTAGTGGCAATAACAACTCGATAATGGCAAGATGAAACCACGGTTATTAATTAGTTTTTCTAGTCCCTATCTCATAATCATTTCAAGTGTACCAACATGTTTTAGTGGCGTTTTTTATACATTTTTATTTATTTATTAATGGGAATAGAGATTGATTGATCGCACAACAACAGTTAGGTACAGGTATTTTTAGAATCATTTAAGTGTTTGCACACGATCAAATATATTTCTTCTCAATTTAAATTACCAGAGTATTAAAAATTTAACAGCATGTCCATATTTTTCTTACACGTGCCAACACCAACCACTTTGATGAAAAACAAATTCAATTGATAAAACCGGAAAAAGAATCAATTATCGAAAACATAAACCTTGCTCTCAAGCAAGCTATTGAGATATTTTTCGAAATCATTACTTGTTTATTTATTCTCTTCAATAATAATTACAAGTGAGACAAGAAGGGGTTGTCTGAGTATTAACATATAAACAGGTCGGTGATACAATGTATATGCAGTCAGCATTGGAGCATCAATGACCAATTAATGAGGAATTCAGCTGGTAGGCAGTTTTTCCCACATCGCTCAATGACTATAGATCACTGTCATATTCTTTAATTCCTAACACCAGAACGCAAATTCTCTCAACGTCTAATCATTACCTGCGTTTTAATCAGATCATACATTATTTTAATTTTAATTATTATACGGCAGCATTGGCAGCTAAACGTATTCTCCTTGGCAAGGTATCTCCCTCTCGCATCACAGCAAAACCATGTCGAAGAAGGGAATTCCTCATACTGCAACCGTGTCCTTCGTGTTCGTGTTGACGATGTTCCTCTTCACTTTCCAATCAAACCTCTCATTGCTTTCTCGATCAAATGTGACTTCTTCAATAACCAAGAGTAAACCAGGTACGAGTTGCATAATCCTTCCATCGATAGCCAGGACTCATTAATTCGCTGTGATTGCATTCCATGATAATTCTTCTTCTCGGCTACAAACTCAAAGTAGAACACATTTCATTGGTTGCCTGAGGAATAGAGTTGACCTTTTGTAGTTCATCATCAACTAGCTAGCCAGCCTGGAACGATTCTGATCTTGTTTCTCGCTACTTCTTTTCTGGTTTTCATATATAAACATGGATCATGTGTGTTCATGCAGCTGTTCATTGTTTTGATCTTGTATAGCTTTGTATTGCTTGTGAAGATTTCATGTAGCTGTTCGCTAGCATTGCAGTCCCGTTTACGATCATGAAAATAGATTTTCAAATTTCCACGAAGCTTCTATATATAGCTTTTATTCGACAAAATAAATTCGCAACAACTTCTGTAAGGGGAATTATCAGACGGATTTGATTTTTTTTCAAAATATCATCATCATCATCATCATCAAACCACGCATAAATATAAATATAAGAAATCATCGACTCATCTAGAGTTAAAGAACACAAATCCACTCTAAGAAAAATTAAGGCATAATAATTTCATTCTTCGTTGATATAATAAATAGAAGAGAACATATAATTTTTTCCCCTCCATTTACAAAACAGAAATAAGTGAGCTAATCAATAGCGAACAACTATTGATGTTCCATTAGAAATATGCTATCCAAATTCAATTTATGGACCGGACTTATCTGAGCAGGCGTGTTTCAATGTTTTTTTTTAAAAAAAAATTTCTTGGAGAAATTAAACCAACAAGGTTCAATAAATTGGCTTCTTTCTTTGTTGTTTTCTAACCCATTCACTTAATATGCTCTCGTATAAAAAACATTGAGCTGAAAACGATGTATAAGTAATTTCTAATGAATAAATACATTTAAATTGAAAAAATCAAGTTAATTAGTTATAAAATTGTGATATTTTAATCCGTGAATCGATTTATAACGGATGAACTAATTACCAGTTGTTTCATCAATCAAACACTCTAAAGAATCAGCAGGATCTGGTAGTTAACGCGGTAGAGAAGAGGAGAACGGAACCTGCGTGGGCCAAATTTCTATCCAAGTAATATGTGTGTGTTTTGCAGTTATAGTGAGCGAGAAACGTGAAGAACAGGCGCGCTCATCCATCCAATCAGGTACATGTCAGGAGGAGTAAAATTAGGATGCCAGTACAGATTCTTATTGCCAATTTCAAAGTATACGGTGTCTATTTTACAGGTATTGTAAGAGGGAAACGGGAAGAAAAGCCAGAACTCTCACCCTCCCCCCACCCAGGTACGTTGTTAGAGTGATCGGAAACCAGTCTAGATTGAATTTCTAAGCTAAACCCAGTTTATTGGGGGCATTCAATTCGATTTTAGCTCGTTTTGAAACCAAAACCAGATGATTTATTTGTTTCAGTTTTGGAGATAACAACATGATTATAATAATTTATTGAAAAGAAATCAATTTGTTCATCTTTTACAAACCTAAAGCTTGAATCATGGATTCTCAACCAGGTGAATCAGGGTTTATAACCAGGTCACCCGGATTTTTACTCTTTATTTTTTTTTTCCAAACCCAGTCCAATTCTGATTCTAAATTCTAGATCAATTCTCCAAGCTAGGTTGAATTTTAAAAATACTATATCTATCAAGAATAAATGAACTCGGTCAACACAATTTGTAATTCGATACATTCTGTTGAATTTGATTTATTTCATTCTCGATCTTTCAGCAAAATCAAAATTGTAATTCTAAAAAACCAAAGCGATTAATCGCTTTCTCAACTAGAAATTAGATCAGTACGAACGAAGTATTGGGCAAAAGTTATGCTCTGCTTGTAATTATAATTATAAATTGGTTTTTAATTAATAACATATTATAAGAAAAATAAAATGCGAGGAAAGGATAGAATACTGATCTGCACAAATGTTTGCCTGCATTCAAAATAGGCATGCCTTACATGTATGTTTCCCAGGTGCGGTGACCAAGGCACGGGAAGACGTGCGTGCACCTTCACCATCCCGTGCAGAGGTCAAGAACGTAATCACATGCGACTGCTCTCACGATTACTATGACATGTGGTCTATCAACGGTCCAACGCTCTTGGATCCGATCACCTCAACATTGTTCGCAATCGGCGCCACTGAAACGACCCCACCAGACTTCACTGTGAAATTCCATCCTTACCCTCGGAAGACGGATGAAAATGCCAAGTCTAAAGTCAACGAACTAACGCTCACGTCGGCTCCACCAAAATCCCCCTGCGGAGTCACACATTCAAGTCCAGCCATAGTATTCAGCACGGGCGGGTACACCGGAAACTTCTACCACCAGTTCAATGATGTTCTCCTTGCCCTCTACATCACCGTTAATTCTCTCTCTCTAAATCAAGATGTAATCCTAGTGGTCACCAATTGGAGTGAGTGGTGGGTAAAAAAAAACGCTGATCTACTGCATCAATACACCAAGCACCCCATCGTCAACATGGACAATCAAACTAGCACACATTGCTTCCCATCGGCAAACATAGGGTTAATAACACACGGTCCCTTCGTTGTGGACCCTGCATTGCTACCCCAGCATAAAACCCTCCTTGATTTCCATGAACTCCTAGAAAACACATATGGTCCGCGAGGTGGTTATGCTTCAGCATCTGACAGGCCACAGCTTATTTTGGTGAATAGGAGAAATGGCGTTGGTCGTGAGATCTTGAACTTGAAAAAAGTTATCGAAGAAATCGAGGAAGTGGGATTTAAAGCAATTGTGTTTGAACCAAAACGGGACGCTCCGGTGAGGGAAACATATACGCTACTCCATGGATGCCACGCCATGTTAGGAGTGCATGGTGCTGCATTGACACATTTACTGTTTCTAAGAGCAGGAGCGGTGTTGGGTGAAATAGTGCCGATTGGAGCAGATTGGCCTGCCAAGACATATTTTGAGAGGCCGGCTGGAGTTTTGGGATTAGAGTACATGAAATATAAGATTGAAATCAATGAAAGTAGCTTGGCAGAAAGGTTCGGGGCTGATGATTTGGTGCTAAAGAACCCTTCAGGTTTTGTCAACGGGAATTATACAAAGGCAAAGGTGTATATGAAGACCCAAAATGTCAAGCTTGATATCGTGAGGTTTCGGGTATACATAAAGGAGGTTTTTGTTAAAGCTCAAAGATTCATGGACAAAGAAGGCTAGCAGGCATTTGGATGCTGTTTTCTCCTTTCATCATATGAATTTTTGATTATACACATCACTATTCCATAATTCATTATAAAATCTTCGTCCTCCTCCCCTCTCCTCCTGAAGTGCTTTCCAATCACCCGCAACAATTGTATGATGACATCAAGTTCTGTCTCTAATCTATTGATGTACAATTTTGAACCTAGCTTAATCAGGGTTGATCACTTTTAATGAAGCAGGTGCGTGTGGCATAACCTTTCATGATTGGTCTGTCGCAATTTTGGAGAAACTTATCATTACTGATGGGGACATTTTCTTTCCAGCCATATAATAAATATGATCGATAATCGGTAAAAAATAAGCCAATTGGAGGTCGATCTATCTATCATCAAACTGAGATGTGAAAAGATTCCTTTCTTGATTCATTAATAGTTTTTTATTTTTATTTTATAGCATCATTAGGTGTTGTTTGGTTAAACTCTTTTTTTAAAAAATAAGTAAATAAAAAAAAACTGGAAGAGGACAATGTTTTCCTATGTACATTGTAGCAAAAATTGGTGGCGGCTCGATGGAGACTCGGTTGCGGGCTAGACTGTACAGGTCCAGGTCTAATATGCCGATACTTTTTTTTAACTGAGTTTAAAAAATATTTTTGAAAAAGAATAATTTTGTTTATTTTTATTTTGAAATATTTTTTTTAGTTTTTTTATGTTAAAATTATTTTTTTATTTTTTTATTTTAATATATTTTTAAATAAAAAATATTTTAAACATGTTATTTTCAAGAAGAGTTGGATCTTTAATACTTTAGAAGTTAGTAACTCGTGGACCAGATTGGAACTGCCCTCTCTCTCTGCCTGTCCGTTTACCTCGATCTCCAAACTAATCAACCAAACAACAGTCGTCGCATTCTTTTTCTGAACCACATAAAACAACAAACAAAGCTGAACACTTGATGTCATACTCATGGCCCAGTCACCTAAATTCGATGGAATGTTAAGACAAGAATTTTATATCACGTACAAATTATATTCCTGTAAAATTATCAAAAATATATAAATGATTAAACAAAAACGTATTTAAATTCATATTCAAAAATCGTTTTTTAGAGGAGTTATAAGGATAACCTTTCAGATTAACACGTTTTTCTTTGAAAGTTTTTTAATTCTCTTTACTTTAATTTTATTTTCTTTATGATAATGTGATGTCAGTATAGAAATAAATTAGCACGTGTAATCTAAGAACCATGACTATATATATAGGCAATTAAGTAACTTTTTGCATTCATGTTTTTTGACATTATCATTTTTTGATATTCCTATTTTAGTCTATCACTAAAATATGAATAATTCTTTAATCTGCACATATTAAAAGTCTACACTGTATTAAATACACAAAAAAACCCAATTATTTAAAAATACTTAACAAAATATTTTTAATTAGATTTCACTTTATTTAACCATCCATAAAAACATAATTATTCTTATATAAACTCCAAATTGAATTAATGGTAAGACACGGCAGCCGCCAGACCTTGACTCTTTATGCGATAAGGAATTCTTTAATTCTGCAAGAAGACGGTATAATTTTAAACCGAAAGGTTCCATGAGGAGGCACGCTTTCAAGGGAAAAAAGAGAGGCAAACACACCAACAAAATCATGATTTCATAAATTTTACGTTCTCTCCTCTGAAATTAAGTGGGGAGATATAAGAGTCCAGATGAGGGACCCCGTCTTTTCAGAAACTTTACCTGACCCAGTGCTGTCTCCTCTGCAGTAAAGTAAACAACGGTAAGAAATATTCTCTCTTCATAGTTCATACATTGTGACGGGCCTGATTCAAGCTCGCGAATGATTCTGAGCATTTTAAAATTTCAGAGTGAGTAAATTTCTAGGCGTATGCTTGCTTTAATTCGAGATGAATCAACCTTTTTAGGCTGTTTATATAAGTTTGGCAATCACCAACAAATTTATTCTGAACTCAATATAGCCTCAAAACCCCATCTTTCTGGATAGCTACAATATATGGCATCATGGGCACCAAATCTAATCGATTGGCAATTCATGTTCACGGGAAGCGTGTTTGTTGCTTGCTACAAATTCAACCAAATGCTGCGCACCCTGTGGTTTCGACATCAATCTTAGATAAACTAGAGCTGGGACAGGCTGTTAAAACTTGAAAGCATTAAGAGGCAAGGCCTTTCGAATAAAATGGTAAGCTCTACAATGTAATCTTGCTGCCAAAGGAACCATTTTCCCCTCTGCTAATTTCATCGTAGTCAATTGAGTCCAAGCAGGAGGTTTGTTCAATATTTGCTGGTTGCTAAACATGCATGGTAATGTAGTAATTTATTTTATAAAATGGATGACTTCTGCACGAGAGTTCAATCTAAAATCCTGTATGTGTTTCTGCTATTGGACTCTTATCGCAGGCTCTGTCACGCAGAATCAATCCACTATGGAAAATTCGTTGCAGAGGTTAAAGTCTGTGAATCCCCTGCTGGTCACGAGGCTGCTATCAAAGTGCAGGTAAAGACTATCTGCAGATTGCATTTTATATGTTATTGTTTTATTCATAGAGTTTTTCCTTGTCTGTGATTAAATAAATAAACAGCGAACACCGTCACCGATCCGATGAAGCAGTCTTCCTGGTGATACAGCAAGATGGGGCTGTTAGCACAACAGGCAGCTGCTTTGCTATAGCTGTCGTTGTCGACCAGCGAGCTGGAAGAAGAATCGCGGGTACGGCCCCACCATGTCCCCTTGCTTCGTTAATTATCTGGTGTAGACAAATGCTTGGACATGAAGCAACCCAGAGAGAGAAAAATTGAATGAATTTTCGACATGTAAATAATTGCCAAATTGCTTCTTTAATTATCTGGCATAGACAAATGATTTACATGTAAAAGAGAATAATAATAATAATCAACAGGGCGTGAATTTATTTTTCCAAAAAAATAGTTATTGATTAACAGTAAATGATCTGGTGACGGAAAAAAAGGAGAGAAATTGGGACGGCAGATAATAATCCAAAGGAATCGCTGCAAATTCTATCACCAACCGTCTCTTGAATTTACAGAAACACACTCAATTAAAATTGAAAGTTCAGTGCCAAGAGAAGTGTGAGTGCCGCTTTTTTTTTAAATGTGCTGTGCAGCTGCAATTTTTTGTCGCTTTGTGCCAGCCAGTTTCCAGATTTTAGCCAGAAAAGCAATCCCACTGCTTTCCATCTCGCTGTTTTCACTCAGCTCACTCCCCCCCCCTCAAGCCTCCGCAACAGAGGAGATTATCGGAGAGGAGAAAGAGAAGTCTTGTACTCGGTGCTCGAGAGAGATTGAGGCAATGGAGAAAGCATTAACAAAAGTGAATAGCTTGAAAGTAGGAAGTTTATGGATCTCAAAGAAAGCAAAAGAAGAGTTCTCCAACATTACTGAAGACATCAATGTAAGTTATGGCTGTGCGTACTCTAATTTCCTTTTATTTTAACTTTATGTTTGTTTCATGATGATATTGTTTTACCCATACTTTTTTTGAGCGACCATGCCTTTTGTTTTCGGTGATTTTGGTGTGATGTGGGTTGATTGGAGGATCCCCTTTTAATTATATTGCTCTATTTTGTATTGAATCCAAGGGATTCGAAAACTTAAAAGTTACATTTTAAGTTACTTTTATGGGATTTACTGACTGGAAGAAAAGAAAAGGAAAAGAGACGAATTGAAGGAGGCCCAGTTGAGTTCTTGTATGAAATGATTGTGTTTGAACCAATGAAAAAAGAAACGAGTTTTAGGATTTCATTCGTGAGTCTTGGTATTGCCCCCCCCCCTCTTTTTTTGGCTTGCATGGTAGTTTTGCTTTGCTTTGCTGTGAGTTTGTTTTGTATATGGAGTAAATTCACGATTGCTTGTGGTTGCAGACAATCTCAAATACTGTCGAAGAGAAGGCAAGATGGGTTTTCAACAAGCTGAAAGGTACGTTGAGAGTTATATGTAGCTATAGCCATTGAATATTTTTTTATTTCAATATCTTTGATATTCGTTCTGCCGCCTCATTGCCGATTGTTACAATTAGATACAAGGTTTTGTGTTCATATAACTGCATTGCAGTTGCGAGAGGACTTGAGGTGATACAATGCTGTCATTTGTAGATCAGAATTCGGGAGAATGTTCTGAAAGGAGAATCATTTATCATTTGTTGTATGTTCCCTGGCTCCATTTAGTGATTGTTCCCTTTTCCAATAAATTAGATAACCATGAGACTGGGCCAACAATGATACAAGTTTTTCATGTGATGCCCACAACAGTTTTTATAGTATCTGCGTGTTTACACAGTTGTTACACATTTGCATTTTTTATAGTAAACACTTTAGGGGATGTTTTGTCATCTCCTCTCATCTTTAATATGCATCGTTACAATGGATATTACCATTTTCCTCGTACAACTGAGCTCCTGAAACTGTTTAAAAGTAATTAAGGGCTCTATTTCTTCAATCGACTCGATATTAATTAGTTTGGGTCTATTAACAAGGACATCATTTTTTCAAAATTTCTTTCACAATCGAAGTCGTCTCTGCTATACCAGATGCTTAACTGTATGTTACTTCTTTCTGCAGGAAAGCCACTGAAAAGTTTGCCAGATCTCCTCCGTGAATACAATTTGCCACCGGGGCTTTTCCCCCAGAACATAACCTGTTATGAATTCGATGAATCAAAGGCCAAACTGATTGTGTACTTGTCTTCTGCATGTGAGGTCAGCTTCAAGGACTCTTCTGTAATTAGGTATGCGCCTCGAGTGAAGACAATACTTACGAGGGGAAAGCTGACATGCATAGAGGGAATGAAGACAAAAGTGCTAGTATGGGTTAAGGTTACGAGTGTGGCAGTCGAGAGCTACAAGTCTGATAAGGTGTGGTTTACAGCTGGTGTCAAGAAGTCTAGGCCTAAGATTGCATATGATGTACCACAGGCTGCTATCAGGGTAGAAGAATTTTGAACCAAGGAATGTGGTTGAACTTGGTGCTCTTCATCCATGTTCAATGCTCATATATTTTAGTATTCTTTCTGGGATTTAAGCACAATAACGTGCTCTGTAGTCAACCAAAGAAAAATCTCTTGCAATGGATGTAATATTCGACATCCAATTGCCTCTGTAATGGTACTTGAGCACTACGTGATTGCAAATAAAAAATCATTTTTTCTTAAAATTACTTTTAAAACGTAGTCAGACACTAAAATATAAAAACGCTGAGGTCGACTGAAACACGCCTGGCCTACCTCCAGTCACAGTTATATCAGCAGCATTGCCGGCTGCTGCAATCATTGCAATAAGCTGAGCTTTGTTACAGGTGAATCTGCTTCCATATTGTTTTCAAAAGAGAACTTTGCGTTCAAACATATTATCCACATAAAAATGTTAATACATGGACATGCCGGCGGTTGAAAAGGTTGCCTTTCTGAATTTTCTATTAGCTAAAGTAATACTACAAAATGGTCACCATGAACTCTCCACCAAGTGCTGTACTGTAAAATATAATATCGATCACAGATATATATTGAAAAATTGATCTGCTCTACTAAAGATTGAATTGTGAATTTTCCTTTTGGCGATCTCAACTTTTTACATATGCCAGGGTATATCAAATCATCTATGTATCTGCACTTCATCCTTGAACTATCTCATATATTGATATTATATTCTCTATGCTCAGCAGGAATATAATGCACCATTCCAGAAGATCAGATCGTCTGTTTGGGATAACTTCCTGAAGGAAGTGAATGTTGTGCTGCAAGAACGGAGAGAAGGGATGAGAGAGCAGCTCTAAGATGAATATATCTCAACAAATTCTGAATAGTGAAATGAGGAACTGTGGTTGTGGAGATTATTGAACAATTGCCAGATGAATAGCCACTAATTTACTACTTGCACTCCAACTGCAATATTTTGGATGAATTCGGAAAAGGTCCTGGAAAATACTGCAAATCAATCAACTGTCTACTCTCTGTATAGATGTTTGCTTATTTAAATTTCGTTATATTTGAAGAATGATTTCAAGCATCCTCTCATTCATGCAACTGCCCTACCAATGAGCACCACGTACTATATATGCTCTTTCACACCTAACTCTCTATAAATACATTCACCGTACACATAGTTTTTTAAAATTCAGAGATAACCAGAATCCATAATATGCATTAGGTACAATAAAAGCAGATGAGTACCTCTACAAATTTTAATTTGTAATCCAAACTTCCAAAGCGTTGAGTAACTTCATACTCCTCCCTGAGGTACTCATATATTTGAGCATATTTTGCATCCCTCCAAGCAATTTCAGATCTGGACAGTGAAAGAATAGAACTGGTAAAGGCTACAAAATGAATGTAAGAAAATCGCAGCATATACAGTGCTGTTTCTGACACTTCTACAAGTTCATGAATTTCATTATAGGTCGACTGTAATCCTGCCTCTTCTAACTGAGGCTTGTCTCAAAACTTTTTCTTAGATAAAGGAGTCTACACTTTAATGAGCAATGAGATTCTGTGTTGAACCTCAAAATATAATGAGGCTGAAGCACACGCACATTCATTCTCATAATGATATCAGGCTAGCCCGACAAGGAACTTAAGAACAGCTTGTTGAATAGTACTAAAGAACATCAACAGTTTATGGCCCATGGAATCATCACTGTTTGAATCAGCATCCAAAGGATCCCACACAGAAATCCTCTTCTAAGATAAACTGATTCATTCAGATTCCAGATGAGTTCTTTAAATTGGAGACAACAGTTTCCTGCTCTTTAAAATCTTCATGTTTCTGAATGACTGGTGACAGTAAACACATGGGGAAATGGAACTTAACCTAAAATATTCACTATGTGCTTAACAAGATCTTACTGAAATTTCCTAACAGCACATGGTTTTAGATCTAAAAGGAAATTACATATTAGTGTGTGAAAGAGACCATTTCAAATTATAATTTGCAAAGAGAAACTTAACAAGCAAAGGTGACAACAGGGTACCTCTCAAAAAGACCGACTTTAAGAATCACATCAGCTAGATTTGAATTAGCCTTCCCAACAAGTTGAAGGAGCTTTTTCCTATCCATTGTGAAAGTTCCAGTTTTTTCCATTGCACGATTTATGCCAGAAAACTCTTCAACCATCCCATCAACCTGAGAGAGAGAGAGAGAGAGAGAGAGAGAGAGGGAAGGGGATGGTGTGGACAAAAGAAATCAACAATTTACTTTCAGTTTAAAGTTCCTCCAATTGGCATCCCATTCCAAATTGTGCTAGCCATTTTTCAAGAATAAATAAGAATGTTTCCCAAGTTGAGTCCTGACATCCAAATGATGAAAGTTTCAATTACTTGAAATCTGCCAGTGTTTTGAACAACTTAATGTCTTCTTCTACCATGTAGATTTCTGTATTACATCATAAGTAAAGGATACAAACGCAAGATTACCTGTGAAACAAAATATTCCAAAACTATGCTTTGCCCAAGCACACTTCCAATAATGCGAATACTATCAGTGTCTAAGGTTTTGAGAACGATGTAATCTAGACCTCCCTGCATGTACTCAGCCAGAAGTGGTTTCTCTATTATGGCATAATCTAAAAAATGGAGAAATCAAGGGCCAAACAAGAAATCATTCACGTATCCAGAAATTATCAAAAAGTTAAAGCATTACAAAACAAGTTATCGAGCTGACTCAGCAAAACTTTGGAAAAATTGAGAAACTAACAAAGCCATGCGAGTTCAACTCAACTAAACACAACCAAGCCTTGATCCCGAACTAGATGGTGTTGGTTACAGATTATGATGTCTGTCCTAAATGTGATTCTCATCTCAATCATTAAAGCACAAAATATATCACATTTGCACAATATCACAAAACGTTAAATATATCTACTAAACAAGACAAACGAACTAACTTTTCTGTTTGAATAAGGCAAAATATAGTATCTTCTCAAAGAAATTTACCATCTTTCCTCATCTCGGAGAGCAATCCAGTAGTGTGCCTCCTTACTATTTCCAGGTAGCTTTCAACCTCATGACCCTCAATATTAAATAGAACAGCAGATCCATATTGGAATACAACCATGTATCGGCAGCTGACATACCCTCTTATTCCAAGTGCCTGAGTTAAAAGTCAGATGGAGTAAGGTCAGATGGAGTAAGATGAGCATCGAACAAATCAGCTTGAAAGGCAATATATACATGTTAGAAATTATTTTTTTGGTTGGAACCAGGATCTGATAGTGTACATGATTCCCACCACTTTTATCCATATGCAAAAGGAGGTAGAATGTTTGGAAAACTAACAAAGCTGAAAAGATCTCAAAAAAAAGAAGTAATTGTTTTCATAAGCTTACACACTAATGTCTGAAGAGAAATTGAAAAATCCGAGGACAATATAATTTGTCGAGCGAGAGGTAGGAGGAACAACATAGCTTAAATTCTCTGCTTGCATGCTCCTCAAATTAATACTGCCAAAATCATGAATCTGAGAAAACCAGATTATCAAAGAAAAAAACACCCAGAGAAAGAACAGGGAATGTAACATAAAGCATGGGGAGGATAGCACGTAACGAACCCAAGAAAAACGCTCGCTATAAAAAACCAAACCCAGCAACATAAACGTAGGCACTTCAAATCACCTTTTAGTGACCGAACAGTCAGTACAACAGACACTGTCTCTATCTAGACAACATTTCACTAACATTAAAAGAAGTCTCTTAGCAGGGGGAAAAAATCCTTAAAGAAGGTTGTTGCATTTTGAAACCTAGTTTAATCCAAGTCACTCTGTTTTTGCAAACAAACACAGTAAGCCACAAATTTCATCCAATAGAAAGCCACCAAAAAAATAATAAATAATAAGCTACTGAAAAAAAAAAACTCATTTCCACAGAGACAGGGAAGAAAGAGACACGTTAAGGAAAAATAGAACACTAAAAATATAAAGCGGCCGACCTGGTACAAAGGAAGTAAGCTTTGACGGGAATCTTTCCAGTTTCCTCATCTTCTTTAGGTCCCAAAGGATAATTCAGAGCCAAAGCAAGAGACCCGGATTCAATTTCGTTTCTATAAACCGAAACCCGAGAAGGGATTGCAGAAAATGGCCTGAATTTGAAACCACGGACAGTTTGGATTAAAGGTTGTAAGCAACAAAGAGGTTCGGGTGAAGGAAAGTCAGAAGCTTTTGTGGTTATGTGGTCGAGGAAAAGAGAAGCAGTAGCTCTCCACCTGCTGCCAATTCACAATGGACAGGAATGTTTTTTTTTTTTTTTGAGCTAACAGTTCTTTAGTTTAGTCTATAGTGAACTGTGAGTGGTCGATCCATGCCCTCTTCTGTGAGCTCTTAACTTTCTTGGCTCTGGCTGCGCCTTCTACTCCACTTCTCTGATTTTATGGTCGCTTTATTTATTTATTATTTTCGTCGTTATACTGTTTTGGAAGAAAATTGCATTTAAGGTAGTGTTTTTTTTTTTACATATTGAATATGTTTTTAAAATATCAAATTAACACTGATTTAAGTGTTTTTTTATTATTTTAATTTATTGATGTTAAGAAAATCATTTGAATATATTTTAAATTAAAAAAATATTTTCATAAAAATACTTGCATTGCATACACACTAAAAAATAGGGGTGAATTTTGAGTGACTTTTTTAAAAGTTCTAGCAATGTGGCTGATAGTGTGTTTGTTAAGATTTTTATATATATATATATATTTGAAAAAAAAACAATTTTTTTTTATCTTAATAGCTTTTATTTAAAAAAAAAAAACTTAAAGAAAAAAACATGATCACTCTCCACCACCCCCTCTGCGTGAAAATCAGAATTGCCACCCCGCGAGCAAAAATAGCAGTAAGACAGTGTAGGTGCGAGCGCCAGAGCGAGAGGAGGAAATAGAGCTCACAAATCGGAAATGGCGATATCAGGAGATTTGAGGGTCTCAGCGACACTGGCCCCTTACTCTAAACACCCTCCTCTTCTATGCTCTTTGTCTCCTTCGAATTCCAAGGTCTCCACTCCCTCGTTTAATTTAGCTCTACTCGCTTCTGTTTTCACGTGTATTTTATATTATTCTTCCCATGTTATGTCAATTTATCTGTTTTGGTTGGGGAATTTGAGAAATGCTTTGGGAGATGAGATGGGGAAAATCGGGGTTTTGGGTTGATTTTTGAGGGAGAACTGGCTGTTTGTTACAAATATGGGGGCATTTAAGTATCCTTTTCTAATTGTTCATGGAGTCTGATAAATTATGCGTGTCCTGGTGACCTGGATTGATAGGTTTTCGGCATACAATGGTCAATACGTATGTGATTATGTATCATATGGCCCAGCTACATAGTATCTGGAGTGTGTTAACTCTGTTTGCAATGATTTACAATAAAGGAGAAGAACAGAAATTTATAAAATTGATGGTTTAGAGAGGTGCTTAGGATTATGTATGTGGCACTTACATATATTTTGAAAGTAGATTATGGTGAAGTGAGATTGTTAAATAAATGACTTCGGGTATGTTTGGTTGGATGGTTGAACCTGCTTTTCATCAAAATCTGATTATTATTATTATTATTATTTTTTTTTATGTTTTCAGATTGTTTTGACGTGTAGATAATGGTTTTTTTTTTTTGATACATTTATGAGTAAAAAGCATATTGTAAAGCAACCACTACCACTCTCCCAAACACTGCCTTCGTATGCAGATTCATTCTCCTGATTTTTAAGATTTACATGCTCTATGGTTGTTCATTTCATGTTCTAAACTTGAAGAAACATTTGTCTGATGTTGTGGATACACTGAGTTAGGTTAGCTTTTGATCATTCCACATATAATATCTTGGACTGGAGAATAGAGAGGCTTTCCAGAGCCATATTTATGGACAATGACACATTCTGATTATTACTCCAGGTTTCCTGTATGAAACTGTAGAAGTTTCATCAATGGGAGTGGCCCAAAATCTCAAACTTCAGAGACAAAAAATAAAATTAAAATGGGTTTCAAGTGAGAAGATCTTTGCTTCTATCTCCAAGATTTCTGTTTACTAGATTATGTGGTTTTAATTTGGCTTGATGTGGATTGTCATGTCACCCGATGCTGTTCACATGAACACCTTGTTAGGAGGCATCTGATGAAAGGCTTGATTGGTTCATTTTGAAAGTTGAGACACAACAGTGAGGCAAATCAAATTTGGAGTGCCAGCTGTTTAAGTTGAGGAGTTATATACTAATTCTGCATTTATTTATGGAAAAACAAAGACTTGGATAGCATATATAGTATAGAGAACCATGTGATGTTCAGTAAAATGAGACAACATAGATATAAGATGACCAAATGCCCTGCAGGTAGTTGTTATGATATTTGTGCTCGGAATCTGCTTTAGTAAACAGAAAATCTTTTGCTCTATTTTTTTACATCCATGTATTTTTAGTATTGAAGAATTTTTGGCTGGCAGATTTTGGCATGTTGTTTTCTGTCTCACTATAGTTAAGTCTTCTGTTCTGTAATGTATAGGTAGAGTTCTTAGGCTTCCTCAGTGGAGGATGTGGCACTTCCCAAAACATGCTCAAGTGGCCTGGTGGCATTTTTGATGGCCATAAAATACACAGCCACTTTAAACGATCTGCTGGGATTGCTGAAGATTACCAACTGTCCTCAACTGCAATTAATCAAGAGGCTGAAGGCTTGCTCCTAAGTGCCATAAACATGAGCTTCCTCGAGCGTTTAAACTTGGCTTGGAGGATAATATTCCCTTCACCAACTCAAAGAAAGAGCTCAAATGCTAGGATTGCCAAACAGCGTCTGAAGATGATTCTCTTCTCTGACAGATGTGCAGTCAGTGATGAGGCAAAACAGAAAATTGTGAACAACATTGTGCATGCTCTATCTGAATTTGTGGAGATAGAATCACAGGATAAAGTTCAGCTGAGTGTCACAACTGATACGGATCTTGGGACGGTGTACTCTGTGACAGTGCCTGTACGGCGGGTAAAGCCAGGATATCAGGAGGAAGACGAGAGTGGATCAATAACAAACATTAAGTACAAAGATAGTGGAGAAACTTCTGGTTCTGTCGATGTTCAGTTTGATTTCTACATCCCAGATGAAAGAACACAATGAATTGTAAGCTTAAAGAAAAAAAGAGGAGGGTTTGGCTAGTATCAAACGTTTTATCTTTTTCATATTTGGAGTTTTAGCCATGAATATAATCTCACTCTTATGTATATATGAAATTCCTGTTGAGTGGCTGAAGATTTTGCTCTTTATGAACTTTCTCTTTGATTTGGTTGTTTGCCTTAGTGACTCTGGAGCATGTGAATTGGCATCCTAGAATCATTTTAGTTTTGTGTATGTCTTGTATGTTTTATTGATCATCTGAAGGTAGCCTGTCAGAGTGTTGATTGGTGATTTGAGCAATGGAAATGATTTGATGATTGTTTGTGATGTTCTTTAAATTTCTAGTCCTTTGCCAATCAGGTTTCAAACCAGATATGTAGTTGCACAAACCTACAGCTTCAAAATGACACGAAAAAGTAGCCAATCAAAATGCACCCGATAAACACGCTCACACACACAAAAAAAACATTATCATGGTAGTCTGTAACATAGATTCAAATAATATCCCGCTGTCTACACTGAGCTGGAAGGAACCTTTTCTTCCCGTGTCACTTTCCCTGCATCTTATAGCTTCTTCATCAGGGCAAACTAGGATTAAAATCACATTTGGTTTGTGATTCCAGGATTCGATTCGCCCCTCAACCCAATAATCTCCTCATTTCCTCTTGGGATTCCATCAGTATTCGCCTCTCTTATTTTACTTTACAAAATTAGATTGTGATGAATTTTCGATTATATGATGTGGATAGCTGTCTGCTTAGATTAGAAGCTCCTGCTCCCTCACAAGCTGCTCTTCTCGACTGTTGCTCCCAGAGTGAGTCCGTTGCTTTTATGGCTGTATCCGATGGTTACATTACAAGGTTTGTTCTTGTTCTTGTTGGAACTCAAAAACCAAGCTTCAGCTGCATCCGATGGTACCATTACAAGGTTTGTTCTTGTTCTTGTTGGAACTCAAAAACCCAGCTTCAGCTTCAGCTGCAGTTTCATTTTTATCTCCGACACTACATGTTTTATCTTTCTGTATTCTAATATTAATCGATTTATATTATTTATTACTTCTGATTCAATAATTGCTTCCAATACTATGATCATAACCTGCTTAAGGTTTTGCTATCCAGTAGCATCCGATGCTAGCTTCCGGTACACATTGCTGGCCTCTACTTTTAGCGTCTTGTCTCTCAGTCTGGGATTTTGGTTATTTGGGCTGATTTGCTCGATTATGCTCTGCTTACAGTGGTTATAAAATGTTTGAATCTTAACTGTGTTTTAGTTATTTTTGTTGTTTGAAGTGGTACGCTGTGGCTTTCATGCATTATATCATGACTCGATATGGCCAAAGTTTTCTAGGTATGACTTGTATTCAGGAACTATTTATGCTATTGGAAATCATCAGGATATGGCAACATGTGTGGGATACTCTATTGAAACATGTAAGCTAACTTTACACATCCTCACAAGCCACATGAACATGAATCTAACTTGGAACTTGACACGTGTTGCTCACTTTCTTTCTTTCTTCCTTTCTTTTTTGTAATTTTCTGCACGACATAGATGTGTACTCAAACCTTGCATGTATATTTGGCAGTAAATGTAGCTTTCCTTGCCATTCTAATAATTGGAAAACTTATGCATTTATATTATTTTCCTAGGAGATCTTTATATTTCTAAAGAGCACTATTAAATCTTGTCAACTGTTACCAGAATAAGTCAGTCATACATCTGGTTAACATGTTGGAACTAAACACAAATTCTGTGAATATCAAGGATAACCAAGTCTAAGAAAGCAAAAATAAGACCTTTGCATGCATTTCTGTTGAGGTTTTTATCATCCGCCCACCTCCTAGAATCTAGAAACCTTGCATTCCATCCTTCAAATTCCTTTTTAAAGGTTAGGGTTTCTGTTCTTTGCATTATAATTTTTGACGTTATGATATGTATGACCATGGCAATGTAATGCTGTTTTGCTGGGAGATATGGTCACTAAGGCATACAAAGAGGCTGAATTGCAACCTCTTTGCATGTGGAACTGCGATTTCCTGGTTGCATCGCTGCTGTAGGGATTTCGATGATTCTTTCCTATCTTGCTTTTACAGGCCATGTAATTTCAGCTGGATTAGACAAGAAGGTAATGTCTTGGGATACGCGCTTGGCAAATCCTCTGGCACTCTTCAGAAATCTGGGTGCAGAAATTGATTCCATTTCTATCTCCGGGTTTGATTTGATAGTAGCTGTTGGAGCAGCAGGAAGTATATATGACCTGTGTGGAACTATGAAAGAGCGGTGGATTTAAAAGAACCATTTATGGATGGAGGGATAAAGTTGCATTGCTTCAGTTCCATATACTATAATGATAATGTGAGCTCTATAATTTTGAACATGCAGTTTCTGGTGGAAAACTTCTTTAGCAGGGAATGCCATTGTTGTTAGAACATACTGATTCCTTAAAAGTGAATCAACCAAGCTATAGTTCTTTTGGTATGGTACGAAGGTTGCGAAGCTCATATTATTATAGTATATTAAGACCTTATTAAAAAAAAATTATCTTGAATTTATTAAAAAAATCAAACCACATTGTTTTAATCAATTATTCAAGTAATTTATATATTATTATTATTTATTTATTTTTGTGAACAAAAGGGGCCGGAAAAAAAATGTGGATAAAAGAGACGATGGCAGCAACGCAAGGGGCCAGCAAGGTCAAATTTTGTGGCTACGTGGCAAATTGGATGGGGGAAAAAAGAGCTCCCACTGAGGAGGAGACGTGGTAGAACATAATCGTTCGTGTGTGTTTTAGTCAAAGAACTTTACAAAAACACTTATCCCAAACAGCACCGTCACACGCAGCCCACGTGCAACGGACTGCGTACTAATAACGCTCAGGGCCCAAAAATATATTTCATCGCATCCTTAACCGTCCATCTCCTAGATCCAATGATCTAAACTCACTCAAAATAAGGGATTTTACAAAAAAGCCCGGCTTTTAGAAACCCTAAAGACCTTCACTCTTAAATAACGCACCCATATAAATAGCACAAATTAATAAAATCTGTCTGTCCTCCGTCTTGTTACTACTCTGTGTGTGATTGTTAGTGTTTTCTAGCTCTCTTGACCAATCGCCGCCATGTCTGACGAGGAGCATCACTTCGAGTCAAAGGCCGATGCCGGAGCTTCAAAAACTTACCCTCAGCAAGCTGGTACCATTCGCAAGAGTGGCTACATAGTCATCAAGAATCGCCCTTGCAAGGTCAACTTTCACTATCAATCTCAATTTTAGATCTGCTTGTATCTTTTTGTTTTGATTTTTATCTGCGTGCTCAGTTTTGTTTCAGATTATGCATGCCTTTTATGTGAGTGTCGGATCGGAATTGATTTTATTATTTTTATGGAGTTGATTTGGTTATAGATAGATGTCTTGATCTGGTTATAGATAGATGTCTATATGCTGAGAATAATGCTGATGGTAAGTATGATCGAAATAGCCATTGCTCGATTCGTTTTTCTTTTGTGAAGTTAAATCTTTAGGTAGTTTGATTACTATAAATATGAAATAACATATGAACGCGGGTGGAAATTTTACTTGTCACGTGCGAAGCCACTGCTCTATTTTTATTTTTATTTTTTGTTAAGGTAAAGTTTTAGGATAGTTTGATTAATTATAAATATTTAATAAGTTATTAACTCGATGGACCTCTACTTTTAACGTGGAAATTGTTATTAATCCTAAAATCAGAGGGGCGATTTGCTGTGAATGCGTGTTTGTTTGTTTATCATGTCTATAATTCATTTAGTTATGTCGAGCTTTGTTAACCTCCTTTTGATCATCCTATTGGTTCTTTAGAGATTGCTTTCCCTTTTTAAAAAAAACTTTTGGGTTTTGTATAACACTTATTATTGACATGCTTTTAATTTTCTCTTACAGGTCGTGGAGGTTTCAACCTCCAAAACTGGCAAGCATGGCCATGCTAAATGTCACTTTGTTGCGATTGATATTTTCAACGGAAAAAAGCTTGAAGATATTGTTCCTTCTTCCCACAACTGTGATGTATGAAGTTTTTTGATCTAACTGATTTTACATGATCTTTCAATGAGTATTCATCACAGGAGCTTTTTCATGATTTAAATGTGTCTTTCCATTGCATTGTAGGTTCCCCATGTCACCCGAACTGACTACCAGCTGATTGATATCTCCGAGGATGGATTTGTAGGTTCCCTGGTCTCCCTCATTTTTTTAAAACTAGGCCACTTGGACTCTTGCCTAATCTGTTTTAAAATATCAGGTGAGCTTGCTGACTGAGAATGGCAATACTAAGGATGACCTGAAACTCCCAACTGATGACAGTCTCCTCACTCAGGTCAGTTGAAATTCTGCTCTCCCTAGTGATTCCAGCTAGGCAACAAGATTGTGCTGCCTCTTAGGATTTTAACTTCTTTTGTTCTGTTTTGTGGTCGCCTAATTTGCTTGCCTATTTTGTGCTTTGAAACTTGCTGGATTGTTGGCATGCAGTCATGTGCTGGATGTTTAAAAATCTCGCAGTGCCCTTAAATTAGCTTTTGTGCTTCAATGTTTGAACCGTAGTTTTCAAATCATAGGAGATGTCTGTTTCAGTGATTCAGTCTATTTCGGAAAATTCATGAACCTCTTTGTTATACAGAATCTAGCTGGTCATGTTTTCTCTCTGTTATGCAGATTAAGGATGGATTTGGCGAGGGGAAAGATCTTGTTGTGACGGTGATGTCTTCCATGGGAGAGGAGCAGATCTGCGCCCTCAAGGATATTGGCCCCAAGTAATCTGCGCCTTGCTTCATGCAAGGCCCAAGGATGACTGCCGATAGTTGTAGTTTTTAGTAAGGGGTTTTATGTGGGTTTGAGAACCTGGCCCATATGAGGAACGTTCTGTGCCAGATGCGGGCCTTATATGAAGACTTGCCATTATTTAATTGGCTTTTTATTTGTAATGATATTTTTGTTGTTCTTGGTGTGGGTTTATTCTGCTGCCTTTAAGACACTATCGTCTTGGCACCTTTGGTGGTTTCAAACAATTTACAGTTTTTATTTCCTTACACAGTCCAGTTGCTTTCCTCGTCGCCGTGCCAGATGTTTGCCCGTCGATGTCAATGTTATGGTTACTTGTTATTTTTTAGTAAGCGAACTTCTTGTGTGTGTTAAGGTTAGAGCCTAGCCTCTGAAAGAGAAGAAGGGATTCTTCCTGAAAATTTATACGCTGGTTGAATCATAATTAATAATTAAATGACAGTAAACTATTTGGCAAAAAAATGGCTCGTTCTGAACGGGTTCCCGCCATGTTTTTTACAATTGCAATCTGATCATGCAAATTGCGTGCGACCGACCGTCATGTTTCTCAAAGCTGCAGTCTGATTTAAACGTTTACTTGTCAAAAGTAGCATACAATTGAATTCTTGAGAGATGTGTGTGAATCCTCTCTAGTCACCAGCTGGACCTCCCAATCATGCAGGCACGCCCTTCACGCTAGGGAGTCTCTTTCGCCTTTCGTTTTCTGTTTCTTCGTGTCCCCTCCCTCGTAACCTGTAATATTTGCAATTATGTTTTATGGTCCTAAATTATATTGATGTACATCTTTGAGAAAGACTATATTAATTGGAAATTACCCCAACCAACACCTAAAAATCTAACTTTTAGAAGATGGTGAACCAAAAACTCAATCACTAAGAAAATTTCCAACCAACACCTAAAGATCTAATTTTTAGAAGAAGATGAACCAAAAACTCAATCAATAAGAAAGAAAATTGAGATGGAGATAGGAGATGGGAGATCTCTGTTAAACATAAAACAAATAAGATTATTTAAAGATACAAGACAATGCTAGTTATGAAAGGATATACTCTAACATGAAGTATAAACTACAAAGAGACTTTGTTTCCGGTAGCCAAGCCAAACACAATTGAAGTTGAAATATTCTTGACAATCGGTAAAGATTGGTCTTTGGATCAATTTGATATGAAGAATTCAATGCTTCATTAAAATCTTGAGCATGAAGTATACATGAATATTCTACTCATTACAAGTTCATCAGAAAAGTCAATATACAACTTGTAAAAGGTGTTATATCTTATATGGGCTAAAATAGTCACTATTTAATTTAGCTATACAGAAATATGGATATAAACAAAGCAATTAAGCTCGTACATGTCTCATAAAACGTAGACAAGAAAAGGTAATTACATTGATCATCTATGTTTATGACATGATAATTACAAAAAAAATGATACAAAAGAGATTTCTAAACTATCAAGAATTTTAGCATCTAAATTTGAAATGAATAATCTTAAAGGATTAAAATACATTTTTAGGATTTGAGTTGGCAAGATCAACAAGAAGAATTTCCCTTTCACAAAAGAAAGGTGTATTATGTCTCCTATTAGAAACTGGTACGTCGGATTGTAAATTAGTTGACACTTCAATTATGCAAATTCATGGCCCAAAGGAATGTGCAAATCAAACTCATGCCAATAAGGACAAACATCAACGATCAGGTGAAAAATTAATCCATTTATCTTGTACATAATCATAATATAGTAAGTTTTGTGGATCAATTTATACGCAACCCAAGTGAAAACCATATGAATGTAGCAATTCATATTCTTAGGTATCTAAAATCATTTGCAGGAGAGTAATTTCAGTATTCTAAAAATGAGAATCTAAATACTGAGGGGTATATTGATTTTGATTGGGTAGGAAGCATTACCGACAAGAAATCCATTTCAAGTCAGCTTATATTTGTCAGGGGAAATCTGATTTCATGGAGAAGTAAAAAACAAAAAGTGATAGCATTATCTAGTGCAAAAAACTGAATTGAGAGGAATCAAGTCACTTTATATTTGTTAGGGGAAATTTGATTTCATAGAGAAGTAAGAAACAAAAAGTGATAGCATTATCTAGTACAAAAGACTGAATTGAGAGGAATGACCAAAAGATTGTGTGGAATGTTATGGCTAAATATAATGTTTATTAAAACTAGTTATTCACTCAATGACATAATAAAACTCTTTTGTAATAACAAAGCAATTATATAATTAACACATGACCCTTTACAACATGATTGAACAAACACATGTAGAAGTATATTATCACTTCATCAAGAAAAAACTAGAGACCAAAACAACTCATTTACCATTCATGAAATCTGAAGAATAATTATCATATATTTTGATAAATATGATATCAGGTACAACATTGTACAACTCACTTGACAAATTGAGTATCGATGACATCCGTTCAGCAACTCAAGAGGATGTGTTTACATGAGCTATAAAATAGTGTTTACCATATTTGGAAGATTTTAATTGTATTGACTCCTAGACAATAGCCTCAATCTATATGTTAAATATATAAACATGCAATGTATCAATGAAAAAGTCTTCAAGACCCATTGACATGTCCTTACATCTTAAACATATAGAATCCTGGGTGTATTTTTTTTCTCGAAAAAACAATGCTTTGGTCTCATGACTGTAAAATACAGCACAAGGCAGCCCGCTTCAACATGAGTTATCCCTTTTAAAATTGATTGACATTAATTACGGTGCATAATATGATATTTTAAAGCTGAAAACTATCAAGCAATATTAAAAAAAATCAATTTGTTGTATTTGCAAGTAAAACATCCTTTTGAAAAACACAAAAGAAAATAAAAAAATACTATACCCACGATCGCTCTATGAAATTTCGCCGCTTTCAATCGTTACCATCTCTGTGGGTGTTATTAAAAGAGCACACCAGGCAGGTCGTGGCTGGAAATAAAACAAAATAAATACGAATGGGACCGTCTCTCATTCTCCAGCCAGGGTGTGGCCCTGCATGCTCTGCACGGACCCATTTGCAACGTTCGCAGCTGAAAACAATAATGTCAGCTTGACAACTTGCATGCCAGCCCGCAGAACAGATATACTGGTCAACCACATCTTTCACGGCTCTGAATCGGATAAAGTTCAGGGAGGGAGAAGCTCCACCTGCCCCATCTTGTCCCAGCCCAGCACCCCATTTTTGCATCGCAATCTGATTCCATTATGCCATTCTGGGGTTCGGAAAAAAATATTCCCGGTGGCAGTTAAATGATTCCTTTCTATTTTTCACTGGGCATGCAGTTACTGATGACCCGGTTTGACACTCACTGAGTCACTGTAGCCTGGCTCCATCAGTCTGCTAATGTGTGCAGACAAATGGCTCATATTCCTTTGTTCTTCTTGTCTTGGCAGATGTTCACGATCAATTTAGAGCACAAAGCCCATGGCATGAGCGAGAGATCTGTTGTGGGACTAGGCAGGCGCCGTTAGCTTCCTGAAGAGCATCGAGGACCTGGTAAACTCTTGGAGGAAGTCCTTGCCAAGGTACGTAATCTAAAAGTAATGTGAAATATTTGATATTAAATAATATATATTATATACTGAGTTATTATTTAAGAGTTGAAGTTTATAGATGATTTTTATATATTATTATTATAAGCTCATTGACCAAAGGGTTATATTCGAATTTTATTATTCTAATTAAAGCTAATTAATAATAAAAATATTATAAATCGAGATTTCTCTTAAAAAATTGACCTTTGCTCTCTGGTATCAGCAGAAAGCGTTGACTTTTTCTCACTCTTATTTCCGGATCCACCAAACGCCAAAGAAACAATACAAACCGAAACTAACAAACTAACACGGAAGAGAAAACAAATGTATAATCAAATGGCTAAAAATGAAAAGGAGCAACAGCAGCCAAAGCAGCAGCAGCCATCATCTCCGTACAAACCAGTCTCTTCCCGCCCGGTCAACATAACGCTCCCTCCACGTTCCTTCACCGAAACTTTCTTGACCAGTGGGGCTCCTGGTACCTCGGGCTTCAGTCCAGGTCCTATGACTCTTCTCTCTGGCTTCTTCCCCGGCTCCGACGACTGTAAGTCCTTCTCTCAGCTTCTTTCCGGCACCATGGCCTCCCCTAATTTCAAACCTACCGATGACAAGAGCCTCGCAGGCGACTTTAGCAGGCCGGGAAAGTTGTCGATGGTCCCTCCCTCGCCGATGTTCACGATGCCGCTGGGACTCAGCCCGGTGGCTCTCCCTGACTCGTCGGGGTTCGGACTCTTCTCTCCCGAGGTAATCGAGTGCTTATATAATGGTTGCACCAGTTATATATCAACTCTTCGTATCTGTACTTTACTTCGCTTGAGAAAGTTTCGGACTTCTTCTTGCTTTACACCATTTATTATTTTTGGTTACCGAGAAAGAACCTTTTTTTTTTTACATTTAAACTCTTTGTGTATCTGAGAAGGTCTTTCGTTGTTTTTAAGATAAAATTTCAAACATTTTGTCTGCCTGGGAATTTTTTTTCTCTACCTTTGGTAATAGCTCTTAGGTGTTTACGAGTCACACGGATTAGTTTCCATGAGGATTCTTAGCAGAGGGAATATATAAAAAAAAATAGCTTCAAAAAGATTTATTTGCTCGCAGTATTGATGATTACGAGAATTAGATTTGCAATGTGGTAAAGGTTTGTGTTAATTCTGTTAATTCATTCCCTCCCCTCTATCATTAAAACGCCACCGCTGGTAAATGAAAGCCTGTATTTTTATTTGTCTATCTATACTTGTTTTCTTACGATTTTCGTGATGTCTGTACTCTCTGTAGGGCTTTGGAATGATACACCAGCAGGCACTAGCACAGGCTGCACAAGCCAATTCAAATATGCATGTTCAACAGGCACCGGCAATGTCTTCGACACAGTTTTTGTCTTTTATCAATAATCCAGCAGCGCACCAGCAGCAGCAAATGGTAGGCTCAGTAACGGATTCTAGAGTGACAGTGCAGGTACCGTCGGACTTCCCTCGTTCTTATAAGAGATCCGAGTCTTCTTCTCTGGCTGTTGACAAGCCCACTGATGATGGATACAATTGGAGGAAATATGGGCAGAAACAGGTGAAGGGAAGCGAATTTCCTAGAAGTTATTATAAATGTACACTTCCTATCTGTCCTGTCAAGAAAAAAGTTGAGCGATCACTTGATGGTCAAGTAACTGAAATTATCTACAAGGGGCAACACAATCATGAGCCACCACGACCCGATAAGCGTGGAAAGGATACCGGACGGATAAACGGCAGTTCAAACAGTCAGGGGGATTGCGAAATAGCTACCCAATTTCAAAGTGGAAATGTCAGGAAAATGGGAGATAGGAAGGATCAGGAATCCAGCCAAGCCACACCTGAACATGTTTCTGGGATGAGTGATTATGAAGAAGTTAGTGACACTGAAACTGGTGGTCAAATTGATGAAGATGATCAGCCTGGTCCTAAGAGAAGGTACCTTCGGGCATGCAAATCTTAATTATTGTGCTTTTACTAGGAGGACTAGATTTTACAGACTATCTTGTATAACTAACGAAATAGCTCATGTCAAGTGTAGAACTACGGATGTTAGAGTGACAGAACCAGCTTCTTCACACAAGACTGTGACAGAGTCTAGAATCGTTGTGCAGACAACCAGTGAAGTTGATCTCCTAGACGATGGCTATAGATGGCGCAAGTATGGGCAGAAAGTTGTCAAAGGCAATCATTATCCAAGGTTGTCTCTCAACTCCTTAACACTGTAGTTTGCCTTTTGGTCATATTATTGGTTTTCGTGCCGGTTTGCTTGTGCATTTTGGCAATCTGCTGTTTCTAGACCTGCACTTAAAATGATCTGCAGGCACAGGCTCTTGGTTCTTGATAGAGCTTCTATCAGTGTGGCGGTAAAAATAGGCACACGTATTTTATTCCAATTTAACACCATTGTTGTGCACAGCTTTAGTAGAGTTTGGACAGGGATAGAGAGTTTGGAAAGGATTTATCATTGAAAATCATTAAAATGTTAGAAGAAAAGGATAGAATCTGATAAGTATAGGACCAGCAAGGTGAAGATGTTCTTACTTATCCATACCAATTCTTTATTTTTATTTTTTATTGCTTCTTCAAACACTATAGAATCTCATGTAGTAAAGTGACAATACAATGCTACATCATTATCATTATCAATAGTATTAGTTATATTATATAAGTCATTAAAACTCATCATTTTTCTTGATGGACTTAGTAGAGTGTCACTTCATGAGCTTCCACTAGAACAAGAAAAGAAAATATATGTTGAACTAATTGGTAAATATAGAGGGAGGGATGACTATAAATTCTTGATGATCCTCATAGTTTCCTTTTTTTCATCAATAGTTGGCAGGAAGTTCAATTTCTCACCATTATTTATCTTTCAATCTTAGCTCATTTCTCATTAAACTCCATATCTTTATTAATCATCATTGTTTTTCTCTATTACAGTTAAAAAGCTTGTATCATTATCAAGCTTTTAGTAGGACACCTATTAAATCCTAAAAAATGACAAATATATAACACAGTTTACTATTTTGGCCTAAAAATCTCAGGTATTTTCTTGGTGTTGAGCATTTTTTTTATGTTAAGGATGTTTGTATTGTTTCTCTCCAATCATCAATAAAAAAAGTAGAAAATATAGATATTTAGGAAATGCACTTTGGGTGTGTATAGAATTTTTTTAATCCATTGATCTTTTCCCTCTGTTTTCTCTTTTCTACTATCTACAGGAGTTACTATAAATGCACAACCCCAGGATGCAAAGTCCGTAAACATGTCGAGAGGGCTGTAGCAGACCCTCGAGCCGTCATTACAACCTACGAGGCCAAACATAATCACGATTTACCAGCAGCCAAAAATAGAAGCCACGGCAACAGTTGATAGAAATGCATCTCAGCTGAAACCATGCACAAACTTTAGAGAAGCATGCAACAATCAACGTCTGCGGTTAAACGAAGAGCCGATAACACATTTCATCTGAGTCTGTATCATAGTAGGAAGGTGACAGCAAAGCAAATGTTTGCTACGGACTGGGGAATGGTTGTGAGTTGTCTTTTTATCGTGTTTTCGTGTTTGGCCATTATTTTGATGAAGGCCCCCGTGTCCCCAACTGCGAATATACAAAAGATAAATACACGTAGGAACTTTCTTATTGTATGTAAAAAACAGTTCAACGGACACAGTTCCTTGAAATTATGTTCAGTGCATTCTTTTGTACATGGAAATATGAAAGAAATGTTTCATGTCATTTCTGACCACTTCAGCCTTTGGAATTCATGTTTGACAGTCTCGATCTCTTTCCCCTTTTACGTTGATATTGATTATTGGTAATTAATGAAGGTGCTCCTATTTCCACTCTTCATCTCTTACTGCTGGTTTAACTTGATGTTTCCACCAAGTTTGCCGAAAAAGCTGTTCAGTTCTTCGAATCCATTACACAAGGTTTGCAGTAGCTTCGAATCCATTACACAAGTTATTTGGTGAACAAAATGTTTCCTGAGAGGCGCTGGGATTGGAGATGTTAAAGCTGCGTGGAACGCAGAGTAGCTTTCGTTTCTAATTCTTAATTTGATAGCCTGAAAAATTATTTGACAGCCCTGGAAATGGAAATGTGATAGCAATATCTAACCGCCTTGATCCGGCTCTGCCATAACACGAGGCCGCCTGTTCATGGATATTTCACGGGATCCCACAGAAGAGTTGGAGATCGAGCAAGAGACTTTTTATTCGACATTAAGAATAAACCCCTCTGTTATTAACGATCTTATGAAAGTTTATATTCACATAGTGTTTTGGAATTCAAACTCAAGAAAAGAAAAAAGAAAATCTTATCCTGATGGAAAGTCTCCCCATGGCCTGTTGACGCATCATGAATGATCAGGTGTGTCCCCCAAAACATCTCGTAAGAAAGAAATAATTTCAACATCTCATTTAATACCCGAAAAGTTTGGCACCGATTGTAGTTGTGATGATAGCACTCTTGTGCCCTTGGATATTATGAACTGCTACCAGATTGTCCAAAGTAAAAATCACAGAAGTCACGGCCCCTGTTTCTTTCTCTGTTTCCCCCCTCATCGAGTAGCGGGTCCATTGGAAAACCAGGGTCTCGGACCCCATGTTTTTATAATTATCACGAGATTCCACTCTAAAATGGTGTGAAAACGAAATGCCATGTCAACAAAAATTCCCAAAAAAGCCTTTGGGGAAATTATAGCACTTTGTGTTTGTAGTGGATAAGCAGTGGGCTTCAGAAAGCAACTTATCCAAGCAAATGGCTTCTCGTGCTTTCGTGAAGTGCAACCACAAGTTTCCCAGATCAGTGGTCTTATTTCGGATGAGCACACACCTGCAGGGTCAACCTATGTGCGCAAACTCAATAAAAAATAATATAAATTATTTTTAAAATTTTATTTAAATAAGATAATTTTATGATATATGAGTTCAAATCTCATTATTTGTATTCTATTTGATAAAAAAATTAAATAAAAATATAATATAAATTATATAAATTTCAAGTTCAAATAATTTTCAATTGAATGAATATATTAGATAATAATATAAACTGGTATCTGCTGCCAGCCTCTTTGAGGAGGGCAAGATTGCTTGGGTTGGTTTAAGTTATACTGCGGAGGTTTGATTCCTGTGGAGAGCTACTTCCGCTTATCGGTATGTTGCCGGATAAGGTCACGCATAGTACAGTATTTGCCGGGCTATAGGGTATGTTTATTTTGCAGGAAAATATTTTTTAAAAAAAAGTGTAAAGTTATTTTTTATCATTTGGATGTATATTATACAAGAAATTGCCTGAACAATTGATTTTTACATCCATGGTTTTATGAATCCCAATAACTAAATAAAGAATACAAAACATTAATAATAGTTATGATTACAATATTTGACGACGACCATAGAATAATTGCTGCTATCGTGATGACGATTGTTATTATTAAAACAATAGTTAATTTAATTAAAAATAATAATTGTGGTGTCGATGTAATAACTGTTGTGATATTGGCTAAGATAGTGCTATATTTTCGTTTATTTTTTTCCCCTCGTGAAGTGTTGTTTGTGATATATTTCCTCATCACTTGTTTTTTTTTTATCTGTTTTGTTTCCAACTGAAAAATAAATAGACTCCAATGAGATGTCTCTTCACTGTCCCTTCATGAACCAACTTTTTTTTTTTTCCAGTCCGAGGGAAAAGGAAAGAAGAAGATAGTGCTGCAAAAAGGAGAAGAAAGGTGGGATTGATCATGTACAAATGCTGGTGAAAGAAATAGGTTTTCTTTTTCCTCCTCTCTCTCTCTGCCAGTGGGAGTAGTGTGGTACTGTTAGTTTTCTGACATGGGAAGCCAGTTCCGTACGACTTCTTTTTCTTGCAAAACTTGAGTTTGTTTGTTTTGGTAACCAATGCCTGCCTGGGTTGACTAAGAGATTTATGGGAAAACTAGTTTTTTAAAATATTTTTTATGTTGTAATATATTAAAATAATAATTTTTAAAAAAATAATTTTTAACATCAGTACATCAAAATATTTAAAAATATTAAAATATATTTATTTTAAATAAATAAATAATCTTCGTGACAAGCAGCTTCTAAAATGGCTGGAATCCGGCAGAGAAGGTTGGAAACAAAATGTTGTCAAAATAAATCAGGAGAGAGATATGATGTTTCTCTTGGATATTATTTATATTTTGTTCGAAATTAAAAATATTAATTAAGAACTTTTCAAGTAAAGTACACTTTTAAAATGCAGCCGGAAAACAAAAATTAAAATGATCACACTCTTAAAAAAAATAGTATGGTATCTTGTAAAATTCTCTTTACGGGGCCATCGTTTTCGACCCTCAATCGTGGTAAAATATTTTAATTCAACCGCAGCCTAGCGCAAAAGGATAGCGATAGGGCAGGCCATCGGTGGCATTTCTATCTTTAATATGACACGACGTCGGATATCGATCAGATCATGCATGCCCTAGAAAAGTTGGAAAATAGAGGGGGACACATTAGAATGATCACTCACGGGCCACATTTTTATTTTGTCACTTTGAAGCGATGTTTGCTTACGGTCAACAAGACATTAGCACGATTGAATACATAAAATCTTAAATCACATTAAAATATGTCAGTGAGTCACAGCTCGGTGCGATTTATAGTGGGTAATATATAAATTTCCTTCGCAGTATTCCTTGTCTTTTCCCTTTCGTTTCTTCCACCCTATACGAATAACCTGATATCCCTCTTCTCAACGGAATCAAACAGTCAAATATTCTATAATAATTGAAAGCACCGGTGTTAGAATTGCTCTCGAATCTATGAAACTGGTCCGTCGTGTCCACCTTACGTTGTTATTTTGAACAGGAACGTGAGTAATATTTTTGTATTTCCAGCACTCTCCCGCTGGTTCCTCCAATTTTTTCAACGCTATTCACTCGCCATCGGCTGCGCGTGCTGAAAGGAGCGGTGCTGCTTCAGCTTGCCGTATAAACGAATCTGTGAAAAACTGCACGCTGTATCGATTACCATGCATGAATGTGCTTTCTTCATGAGATGTTTGTTTTGTCTTGACTAGCTAGTTAACGGGACATAAAAAAGCTCTCCGATCTCTTATGTTTTTGTGCGACTCTCTTGCATGGTTCGTGATAAACCCAGCCAATTTTATCGTAGAGAGCCCGTGGGCGATTTGGAGGAACTTGCCATGTATACACAAGTCCATCTAGCTATTCCCTCTGGGACCAGGAATGACAAAAATCCGAAAACATACTCCGGTTACTTGTCAGTACTGCTCTCCAAATGGGCAGCGAAACGCACACATGCATGCATGTGCTAGCTAGCTAATTGCATATATATATGGCGCCGATTATATATATATATATATATATGGTCCCGGCCCCTTGTCTGAGATGGTGTTTGAGTGTATGAATGGGTCATTAAAAAATTGCAGTCAAGGGCGTAAAAGCGAGTATAGAATTGATAGTTTAAGATTATGAGGTTGGTTAAGATAAACT
The DNA here is from genome assembly GCA_032356905.1 of Salix exigua. Taxonomy (NCBI): domain Eukaryota; kingdom Viridiplantae; phylum Streptophyta; class Magnoliopsida; order Malpighiales; family Salicaceae; genus Salix; species Salix exigua. Next base: position 4,700,074 of record CM063595.1, on the reverse strand, counting down.
ATGTGATAAGTGGAGTCAATTAATTGGAAAATTGCATTGTTGCCTGGGCGTTGAGACCTCATCAAAACAGGCCTGGAATTGCCAAACGAGTTCGCTCGTGAAGAAGGAATTATAATATATATATACCTGGTAATGTTCCTGGACGAGATACATCGAGGATACATAGACGAAGGTTTACGATACATGATATTGTCAAGGAATGAACGAACGAGCGCTGCATGGGAAGTTATGTATTTGAGAGAATTGCAAGTACTAATTGAATGGTTGGAATTCTTTTCTTTACAGAAGAGAGACTAGTGTGACCACCTGGATTAGGTCGCGATGAGGAGGGCTCGTATTTTGGAGAAGATTCACCGGTTAAGCTTCCTATTACACCATTTTACATTGATTGTAGTCTCTAAGAATACCATATTTCCCATTTCAGTAAATTCATATTTCTGATCGATAAAAAAAATACATAATATAATCGTGATTATCCGTTTCATGATTTTTATACTCGAAATCTAATAATCTAATAAGAGGATTGAGGTTAAAATCGCAATAACCAAGAATGAACCATTAAAATTTAACTATTAGAAGATAAATTATTTAGTATATACATACTTGTTTTCTATTATAATCACGAGTTTGTTTGTTATTGTGGCGGTAACTGCTCTTCAAATTAGTACTTTTTATCTAAAAACTATTAAAATAATATATTTTATTGTATATTTATATTATTTCTAACATCAAAATAATTTAAAAACATAAAAAATAATTTGAAATAAGAAAATAAAAAAAAAACATAAAAACAAGGTATGTTACATATCAAAGAAACAATGAATCGATTTAACATGGAATCGATTTTCACGTGATCAGACAAGGAAGACTCCATTGTACCTTACTTACCTTCTGCTCACCACATTCATGTTTTCCTAATAAATATAAATGGATATGAAAAAGTTCAACTATTAGCGTGTGGAGCACAACTCTGCACCCTGTCCAGGGTTCAACCCTTTAAGTGGAGGTTTGATATTGTGATTTCTGAAAAAAGAAAAATATTTTTTAATATTATATATATCTTCTAATTGATTTAATATATGAAAATTAAAAATATTTATTAAAAAAAGTGTATCCGGCGTTATCATATCAGCTGGGGATCTCTGCGAAATGAACGCACAGCAGGAGAAGTGTGTGCAACTTGAAGTTTGTTCACGTGTTCATCCTTCACCGTCAGATCCTTTTTGGAGGAAATATCACCGTTATATCATATCTTCTTGCCATGACCATCAAGTACCGTCAACTGTGACCAGTCCTCCAGTAAAGTTGAATTTGAAAATCCCCTTTACGGTCAACCTCAGATTTCACAGTGGATGGATACGGTATCGTATTTGTGGGGGCCTGTGCGAAGGGGAGAGAGAGAGAGGCGAGGCTTAGAAAGTGGGTGTCTTTTGAGGAACGACAGATCGGATCCAAATAAATTATCGAAGTTTAGCCCCCCTCCCCCCTCTAACCCCAATGCACTATTAATTAATTCTACGTAGACACCCTTTTCAATTCCTTATTTTTAATCTCTTTTTCAAAATTTACGTGCTAATAATGCTGTGAGAATAACTGTTTTTTTCTATCGAATTTTGATAGCACGTAGCTAAGATGTCCCTGTAAGAATAAGTTGATGTTTTGAATTAAAATATGAAGTTGGATGTAGTGGTACGGAGAAATAGTGAAACTTCATTTCCATCTGCCTGGGATTCACACCCTGTAAAAAGATTTATATATATACACACACACACAAATTAATATATACACGTGATTTTTCAACCAAACCATGCTACTGTCCAGTCTCGGACATGAATTCAAGCCAGGCGCATGTAAATTTCACTACATGCGTGTTGTACGTGCACACTCTAGGCAGCATTGCTGCCCATGCTCTGCACAGGATGCACGGGCCATCTTCTAAAAACACAATCAATTAGTATCAGAAAAGTTGACCACTAATCTTACGTGGAGACAGTAATGATGCTTGTGATGATGATCATCACCAGCCCACTGTATCAAATAATCAATTAAAATAAAATAATATTATTTTTATTTCAATTTAAATTTTGATCAATTCTGAAATATCAGATAAACATTTCAATTTTATTCTACCTCTTTTGTTTTGTTCAATAGTATAATTTTTAAATAATAAATAATTTTACAATATCAATCACATCTTTTAATTCGACGGTTAGATTAATATGAAATTTTACGAAGAGTCTCTTGATATATTTATATATAACATATTAAAATTTTAGAGCAATTATCTTGCAATATTGATGATGATATTCTCATAATATTATTCATGTTTTTAATTTTGTTCAAAAAAATCATTTTATTGTGTTTTTTAGATTAAATTGCACAATTCTAAATAATTTTATTTTTATATTTGAACTAATTTTTTTTCTTTGAAATAATATATTTAATTATACACACACATAAACAGTACAACTCCGAAGTGTCATCCCGATACGCTTTGAAACCGAAACATTTTATTCTAATTGAAAAAACAAAGTAGCAACCAAAACAGTATTGAGAACTTTTTACCATTGCCAGCCTTTTAATACTTGTTTGTGAGTGTTATTGCGGTTATTTTTGAAAATATTTTTTGTTCAAAATTGTATCAAAATAATATATATTTTTTATTTTTTAAAAATTATTTTTGATATCAGCACATGAAAATGATATAAAAAAACCAATTTTTTTTTATTTATAGTAATTATTTTTTATTTTTTTTCAAAAATAATTTTAAAGTACAGTGCATTAGAGCTGCATGTGTATGCCCGGCCACACGAAATAATCTTCTCTGGATTTACTCTGCAATATTTAACTACCTGTGATTATCAAGTCCAATACCTGACAAGAAAATGTCAATTGCATCTTCCAAGCTTTGCAAGACAGTACTAGAAATAATCCCTGCCGTAGACACCGTTCTCCCTCCCTGCATCTCTCCAACTGCTGGCCGCTCTCCTCCCTCCCTCCCTGCCATACCTGGAAGGGGACCCCACATTTTCTTCGGAAGTATAATTATTTATGAATTATTTCATTATTATTACTATTAAAAAAACTAAAAGAGATAGTTGAAATACTGTAGCAACCGCCCCCCCGATTTCAGCTTCGTGTTTTTGTGTGTTCGGCTAGTTCATGATGGAGAATCTACTGGTTTACTTCTATTCACTTTGCATGAGATTCTCAATTGAAGCTTACAACTAAAATAAAACTTGTTAAATCTATGAACAGGAATGGAAAACACGGGGAAAGTGATGGAGTGTGCAATACAAGCGCCGTCTCGTGGTGGATGCAAATCTATGAACAGGAATGGAAAACACGGGGAAAGTGATGGAGTGTGCAATACAAGCGCCGTCTCGTGGTGGATGCCGCTGCATTTGAGCGGCAGATTTAATGATTTTTATGATAAGTTTGTCCGATTAACACAAGTTTATTATATATATATAACCTAATATATTTAAAAAATATATCTTCTAAGATGTATTCCATTTCTACCCCGCAATTATTTTTCCCCATTAAAAAACATATTAACAATACATTAACTTTTTTTTCACGTTGGAAAATATTGACCCGAAACATGAAGCAGGGCGGAACACGTCTCTAAATTCACGAGGCCATGGAATATCCGACCAACCCCATTTTTTCCCATGATTTTTCACCTCTCTCCATTTATTCAGCCTAATTATATTTCATTTATGGGCTCCAACGTGCTTTTCTTAATCTATTCATTATCGAAAACAACCATACAATGTGAAGCAAAACAGCCATACCGCATAGCCTTTTTGACTTTCTGCGCAAGCGCTTTTCATTTAACCCAATATCATCCATCCTATACTCGACGGCGACCATCTTTGTCCTACCCCTACTTCTGAATCCTGAAGATGATTGGTAGTTAAACTTCATCTTCCATGTTTCTTTTTTAATCGGAATCGGTACGTAGTTAGCACACAATAATCTTGTTTTTTGCTCAATAATTGTTATCAGCGACGCGACACCATATAACAGAACAGTGAAAAGGGATATATATATATATATATATATATTATATTATATATCGCCACATTGGGCTCCTGTCAAATGCAAAGCTCACCCACCTGTGGCGTTTATTACAGAAACAGGGCACTACCTTCAAACTTCATTTTCCTTTACGAATGAACCACTCCAGTTCTACCAGTAAGAAAAGGAACAGGGTCGATAAATATACAAGGTATTTGTCTTAATTCCTCCGGATGAGTTATCAGCCAAAAAGCATGCCAAGATGGCGATGATAGATACAGGAGCTTTGAAAGGAAGAAATGCCATCGAAGAAGTGGGGTTTGAGGGGAGGGTTCTCTATTCCCTCCATTTGTTCCTCAATGTGCCATTCCTTTCTACAAAAGAAGCCTTTTAATTAGCGGTGCGCAATCCTGTGTCGACGTGGGCCTTCTTCTCTGCCAGTGTTTTTCCATTAAAAAAAATCTCGTATGAGAAATTCATCGCAGAAAAATTACCAGTGAGTAAATAACTGCAATAAGATGTACAATGGGGTGTTACTGTTCAACATTTAAAAGTGAAGAGAGGTTGGTGGCAATTACACCAAACAACTGTCTGTTGCTCTAGCCTGTGACACATGATTTGGCCAGAGAAAAAGGTGACGCTAGAAACAAAAAAAAAAGTAAAAGGGAGGTTGCGAGGTAATTATAGGCACGAAAAGAAATCCAAACCCCAATGTTGTTTCTTTCTCTCTCCCCTACCACTGTCACAACTCACAGGTCTGTTTTTGCCCAAAGTGAAGAGCTTTGCTTGAATATACAAACAAAGAATGAAAAACCCATATCACAAGCCAAGCCAAACCATTCTCTTTTCCTTTCCTTTCTCTTTTTCATTTTTTAATTTATCCGTCCCCTTCGATTCCATGACATTAGGATATGAATGATTGAGTGAACTAGACGAAGGTCTCTTCCCTGTCTATTGACTCTATCCCTCTTCACCACCCAGCACACCGTACAAGTCATATATCCAACATCCAGCTCCTTTTCTGTTTCTCTCTCTCACCGCATTTCCTCTCTTTGTTTGGCTAGACTCATGAGAATGATGGCCATATTTTAGCCTTTGCTCTGGGTGGTAATGCAGTGGAATGAGAGATTTTAAAGTAGCGTTTTTTTACTAGGAGAATGAGGGAAAGTGAAACAAAATAAGTAAAACTCAACTCACTCCTCTGGCTTTCCCATTCATTTTTACCCTTTTATCCTGAATACATAATTTCTTGTGCTGGGCTGCTGCATTTGGTTAGAAAATGAGAAAGCATGGATGGCAACTTCCTTATCACCCTCTTCAGGTTCTTATTTATTATTAGTTTCTTTTTATTGTGTTATTTAAGTGCTCCCCATCTTAATTTATTGGCCGGAAGTTTTGATCTTGAGTGGTTGATGTGAAGGTGGTGGCCGTTGCTGTATTTCTGGCTTTGGGGTTTGCTTTTTATGTGTTCTTTGCTCCTTTTGTGGGGAAGAAGTTATTCCAATATATAGCGATGGGAATCTACACCCCTCTTGTAAGAGAATCCTCACCTCTCCGTTTAGTATTTTTTTCTCTCATTACATATTTTTAATGTGTACTTTCATTGTTTTTAGCGCGTTTAACAACCGAGATCTGTTTTCCTCTTCTTGGTTCAAAAGCTCTTAGCTTTATTTTCTCTAATCCGGTTTCCTTTTGTGTTTTCTTCTATCTATAGATCCTTTCCAATATACTGTCACTTTAGTTGATAAATTTGATTGTTGTCTGGTCCCTGCGTTTATTACCTAAAACCATTACAAATAAACTACAAATTTGATCCCCTGAAGATCAAAATTTTGGCTCTCGTTCGAATAAAAACACTGTACCATTTGTTTCTCTGGGAATTCTAGCACTTGGCACATGCCTGTGTTAACAAATCGGGGATATCTGATACAGTATGCTATTGATTGTGGTCCTCCGATGAAAGCAGTACAAAACTAGTCCTTGCAATTTTCTATTTAGTTGCCTAATCTCTGGCCTCTCTCTCTTTTTACTTGTGGATTTTCTCAAACTGTCAAAACCCTTCCAGTGCCTGCTTTTTTTTCTTAAGAAGAGAGTAAAAAGACTTCCTGGATTAATATGTAACTCAAAAACACAATTAATTAATTTCTGTATCATATCCTTTCATGGTCATGCAAATCCATGAAAACATATCATCATTATATTCAAAACACTTTACATTTGGCTGTTAATGTGATCTCTAAACGATAATTTGTTTGTCACAGGAAATTTTTTAGTAGGCTTGTATATTCAGTGATACTATGGTTCTAAATTTCAATTGTGCAAATCACGACACGAGTTAGCCATTTAAAGCATATACAGTTCATATTTTAGTCTTGTTTACTAGTGACAACAGATACTGGTCTGTGTAAATGCAACTTCACAACCACTGTTTCTTATGCTGGTTTCATTATATTCGGGCTCTCTGCTTCTCCTCTAGTTGGCACTTTAATAACCGCTCCTCTGCTTTTCAGATTACCTGTGCCTTCGGTCTATATATTTGGTGTGCAGCTGCTGATCCTGCGGATCCTGGAGTTTTTAGATCCAAAAAGTATCTCAAGATTCCAGACAGTGAAAAGCATAATCCACGTAAGGACTCAAAACTTAGTGGAGGGTCAACTTCATCAATACATGATGCAAATGCTTCTACAGCTGTAGAAAATTCTCTGGAAAAAGAGGTGGTGGGTGCAGAATCAACAAAGAAAGAGCCCAGGACTCAAATTGATAAGGTGTCATCAGGGAATTCATCTTGTTTCCAGTGGGTTTTCTTTCCTTGTGCTTTCATCTGTAATCACTGCAGTTCGAGTGATGAATCTTCTGAGCTACAGATGAGCGAAGATGGCATGTTCTATTGCAGTTTGTGTGAAGTCGAGGTTTGTAGGAGTGCTTGAAGTCAATAGCCTTTTCACTCATTTTTAATAATTATGCACTGACTTGGTTGAAATGAATAGCTTGACACTCAAGAATTATTGTTCTAATAATGAAAGCATATGCTTGCGATTTTTAAGTATTTCTGAGGACGCTTATTTTTTAAAAGAAACCATTTTGATACATTCAACCTGCAAAAAGTTTGCAGCCATTGCACACATGTTGAGTTCAATCTTAAGTTCAACTGTGCTACTTGTGATTACAGTTCATGAAAGTTTCTGCTTATGAAATTATAATCCTGTCCAGGTTTTCAAGTACAGCAAACACTGTAGAGTATGCGACAAATGTGTTGATCGTTTCGATCATCACTGCAGGGTATGAGAGATCTTGTTTTTTGGAAAATTTTCTTTTCATCTTATAATCCTTATATACTCATTGCGCCCCTGACATTTGCAGTGGCTTAACAACTGCGTCGGTAAGAAGAACTACAGACAGTTTTTCACGCTTATGGTTTCTGCTCTCCTCCTGGTAAGCCCAAGCCTCCACATTCTGCCTTACCTGGAATCTTCAGATGGTCAGACTGCATCCAAAACTGTAATCCTAGCTTCTGAAGGCTTATAGGATTTTCCAATACTAATTCTTAAAATCTTTCCATTCTTCCCTATGCAAGTGCCTTTGTTCGCAATCATCATGAAGCAAACCAAAAAAAATCATCCTTGGTCCATGCTGCTGCCTTCTGTAGTTCATAATTTATCCATGCATGACACAATCTTTCAAAAGCTCTTTCAGTTGAGTCCAAGATAGTTTGATTTTTTTATCCCATTGTTTACTCTGCTTAATTGCTTGATTATCACGCCCCATTGGCCTCTGGATTTACTGTTTGTGCTTAAATAATTTCCCAATGATATCGGAGATCTAGTCATTCCTGGTATTAAACAAGTTTTCACATCCTGAACTTTCTGCCATGATTCCCACAAGCATCCTCCCATTACTGAAGATTTCCCAGAGTAAGCATTTCATTTTCAAGCCATTTTCAATGTAATTGACTATTGACAGGTATATACATGGTTTGTGTACCTTGGGGTTGAGATTGCAGCTTATTCTACAGTGGTCAACTGGAATCCTTGTACTTATCTGCTGTTTTCTTGAACGGAGGAGATTCTCTGTCGATATCACTGTTAAACTGGGAAGCAGTTTCTCTTTGGCCCCCTTTGTTATTGTGGTGGTGAGCGCTCTAATGATGTTTTGCTGTTAGAGTAACCCTGCCTTTTCTTAGCAATCATTTTTTTGACTTCTTGCCTCTTAACCATTTGTAAACTCACAAACTTGTCAGCTGAAAGATGAAGAGAAATGATTCTTTGCTATATGTACTGCTTTGTTTCTCTGCGTTAAACTAATAGAGAATGTGTACATCCATGTAGTCAGCCTGCACCATTTTGGCAATGATTGCAACCCTACCACTTGCCCAGCTTTTCTTCTTTCATATCCTCCTTATAAAAAAGGTAATGATTCCTGTCATTTTATCTTCAAATTGCGCTTTCTGCCATTGTTTTATTATTCAATAAAAAAATTATTGATAAAGCTTTTTTTAATTTTTTTCCCTTGTATTTTCTAGGCAGATGAGCCGTATAAATTGTTTTTGGTACCCCTCACTGTTGTTTTGGTCCCATGCTGATTTGTGTCAAGTAGTTAGGTATAATAACATAATTTCTGCACGTCACAGGGAATCAGCACTTATGATTACATAATAGCTCTAAGGGAGCAGGAACAAGAGCAACAAGGTGTTGAAGGTCAGCAGAGTGCGCAAATGTCTCCAGCCAGTTCACTTACTGGATTAAGCAGTGCAAGCTCATTTTCAACTTTTCACCGGGGTGCTTGGTGCACACCACCTCGCCTTTTTCTGGAAGATCAGGTACTTCTCACTAATCAATATTTCTTCTAGGTGTATTGTGTGATCGTGAATCTGTATATTATAAGAGGGACAATAATTTCAGCATGTGTTTTATTTTTTAGATTTTTTCTGCTGTATTTTTTGAATGCTTTGCACTGAGGCATGGGTTTACTCTTTTAATAGCACTGTTGAGCTTCTGATGCTACTGTAACACTCCCTGTTCTTTCAGTTTGATGTTGTTCCTCCAGAGACTGGATCTGTCAGCTCATTAGGAAAGAAGACTATTGGAGAAGAACCAATCAAGAAAAAGAATCCGGCGGCAGTAAGGATCAGTCCTTGGACTTTGGCCAGGTTAAATGCAGAAGAAGTTTCTAGAGCTGCGGCAGAGGCGAGAAAGAAGTCAAAAATCCTGCAGCCTGTGACAAGAAGGGAACCCCCTCTTGGGCTAGACACAGATAGAAGCTTTGGCAGCAGTGGCCGTCGGATGGTCCCGAGGAGTGATAGTAATAGAAGGAGATCTAGTAAGCGAATTCGCTTTCCAGCTGACCTACCCATGGAATCTGTGTCTAAGGCTTCAGGTATAGCTCCTGACAAGGGCTTCACTGAGACATCAACAAGCTTGGCTCCTCTTCAGCTCGAGGCCCGTAGCGCTTTCCAGACAAGCCGAGCAATGTCAAGCTCAGCTGGGGCTGTTGCTTCTTCTCCTGAAAGCAGTTTAGATTCCCCAGATATCCACCCTCTCCAGGTTTCCTCTTCCAGAGAGTCAAGACGTCTCACAGGCTTGTCCGTGGGTGCTGCTGTTTCTCACAATGTATTCCCGCTTTCAAGGTCTACCAGTGATGGCTATGAAGCTTCTGGCGGGGAAGATAGTGACAGGGTTTCTTCCAGGATTGCTCAAAGGTCAAACAACTGGAGTAACCTTCTCTTCAGTGCTGATCAGGATGAGAGTGTCTTCAGATTGAAAGCATCATCTTCATCCAGCCAGGCACAATAGAAAACTTTGAGAACGACTCATTGAAGTTGGGTTTCGCTTCGATTTTTCTGTGGGGAAAAGTTCAGCATTGTTTCATTTTTGGTCCAAGAAATAACTGGCCACTTAATTCGCCTATTGACTTTGTATTTGGCTTTGGATTCTGGATTCAAGGCCCCAGGAGAAGACATGACACTGCTACAAAATAGGTCATTGAACTTTCTCGTTACTCTGAGCCACGCCGAAGCTTCATGCGCTCTCACTGCAAGGGTCGGCCCCTGGCAGCTGCATGTGGTACCAAAACTTTGATCTTGTATTGTTTATAATTCTTGATTTGTAGTATTCTAATGGAAGGGTTTGTCGGAAATGGACTCTCATGCATGGTTTCTATTGAAGATTTTACTTTTAACATCCACAGACTAACAGATGTATTGTTTCCGGGGTTCTGTGAAAAGCTCAAGTCAATAAGCTTCAATCCTTTCCACATCATTTTCTTGCATGTGCTAGGTCTTGACTGTCTTGTAACGCACTCTTGTGGTGGTTCAGGTACAGCTTATAGAGTGTTGATTAATGGCTGCCGAATTTAGGTGAAGGTTATACCATCTACTAATACTGAGAACTTGCGGCTTCCAATGGCGGACTCATTAGTAGTTAAAACAAAACCCTGCCGTGTTGCCTAATTAAAATGCTGGTATTGCTTTTATTTTTTTTTTAAAACAAATATTAAATCAATATTTTTTTTATTTTTTTTTGTTCTGATGATATCGGTGTTTTAAAAAAGATTATATATATATATATATATATATATATATAATTGAAACTACCGCTGGTGAAATGGCCTTGTTTCCAAGGACCTTTAAGTCAGCCCAGTTGCCTTTTTATTTTTATTTTTTATTAAAATGAATGTTAGGAACATCTAATTTTACAAATTGTAAAGTTAATAATTATATATATCTTCAATAATTATAATAGTATCAAATACGGGATTCAAACTTGAAACCAGATATAACATCAAATCTCTTAAACCAGCTGGCCTTCTTGCTAAGGGTCTGTCTTCCATTCTAGACCCCCCCTAAAACTCAATGAAGTTGAAGTTGCACGCTGAGATCAACTTCGAAGTTCAAAGTACCGACTGGATTGGATATTGGAAATAAATAATATATATTATTTTCCACCTCGGGATCTAACAAGCAGACTGATTGTTTTGGTTATTTATTTATTGAAAAAAAAAACTTTGATTGTTTGGCTTTGAAAAATCTTGAACACTCATTTAACAAAAATACATACAGTTTATTGTGCATGGTTAATGTAAAATTATCATTTTACCCCTTTTTTAATTTCTAAAGCTTAGCAGGGTGGGATGATATTTTACACACGGCAAAATAATCGCAGCAGATTGGCTGGGGGATTTTGACCTGTGTTTTTTTCAGACACCATAAACCACTGAATTACTTTTTAAAACAAGGTTTTAATATTACCATTCCTGGAGTTTTTTGGACCTTTTTTTTTCAAGTGCATGGTGAAAATACTAGGTTGTTTTTTGCACCATGTTTTTTTAGCTTTGCTCTATGAGCGTTCTTGTAGCAATCACGAGACATATGCTGAACTATTCAATCACAAATAACAATGCTGCCAATGGTTAACCACTTTCAAATTGAAACCACTTAGAAACCCTAAATAGAGTGGAGAATCTCTAAGCCACACCTCATTCCTTAACTGCGTTTGTGATTCGACAAGACATTGATACATCTTTCAAGTTAGATGCAGCGGAAAATACAAAAAAAATACGGCCAATATCAATATTTTGTATAATATTCTGGGATCTCAAGAAACGAGAGAAACTCTTAAGAAAGTTTAAAATTTTATTGAATAATTGATTGTTTCGGCCAGAAAACTTATAATTATATTTAAAGCAAAACCCTAGCTTTAATCCTTGTTGGATAAGAAAACAGGACTAATTATTAAAAATTACCAAAAAATATCAAAATTGAGATAATTGCGGAAATTAAAACTGCTAGAAATCTTGAGTAGATCGCAATTGACGGAAGTCGATTCGGGTCTGGAAATCGAAAGGTTATGGCTAAAACAAAACTTTTCTAAAATGATAAAAATGATGATTTCGAGATCTAAACGACAAAATTCAGCTAAAAAAAATATACATCAACACCAAAGCTATTGCCTAATGCTGTGTTAGCTGGGACACATTAACCGAGTGAGTTTCGTGTTATTTTGAGTTCAATGAAAAATTCAATTGCTCTTGAATTTAGAATATTTCATCTTCAAGATGTACATCTCTGTTGTCACTTGTTCTATATCATAAGTTTATGGAGATCAAAGCTATCGAACCCCCACCAGTATGGTGGGTTTTGATTAAAAAAGGCCCGAAACCATTTTCCAAACAGCAACATAGCATGCAGCCATGCACTACACCATTCTGAGCAGTGTGAGCTCCGGCAATCAAGGAGTAAAAACCTCAAATAGAAAACGGAGTTGCAGCGACAGTATATGTAGCGGAAGTAAATGTTTTCTGCTCAACTTGCGTTCAAACCCCACAAATTCCCTTCTCGAACTAATGCTTCCAACACTGTTTCTTCTCAATTTTCTTGCCTCAATAGCACCAATTCTTTTTCCGGAAGTGGTTTCTCAACACCTTTTTAAAATTCCATGTTTTACTGGGAAATATTTAAATTCAGATATACTGATTCAAGTCAATATGCATCTTTAAAGTTTCATGTAAACCAATTTCATCCTTTTAACCCCAGTAAATTTATAGGTTATCTAAATGTGTACCATCTACAGGCTACAATCTGGTTTGCAGAATTATTATGTTTCCATGCTGGAACTCTTAGGGTTGTGAATTCACCAATTGCAGAAAGAAGAATACAGTTTAATAAGTTTTCCCATGTGAAGATTTCAAGAATCCATACCTGGCTCGATTTTCGGACTAAAAATGGACCTGTTCATTCTCCATCATAGATTTCGCCAAACCAAATATATGTAAAAAGAAGAGCTATAATTATATCCATTCATAAGCATAAGCATCAGCAACTCAAATCTTATTTCAGATGATGGTACACACAAGTATTGCAGTATCCAAATAGAACTGAGTTCAAATACACAAGTACAGACTTTGATAAACTAGAAAAGAATGGCCACCGATACATGTGTAGCAAACAAAAGGGATTACGAGGTCGCTGACCTTAGTACTGCATGTCATGTATAAGCAACAGCAGCAGAAACAAAATGAGGGGTCTTTCCATCATCGAAAGGCAAGCTAACATAGTCACCAGCAAACTCCTCAACTATTTCCAAAACAAGCTCTCCGTGCGTAGCCTTGCAATCCATGTAAAGAACAGCAAACGCCGCGATATTGTAAAGTTGAAACACCATTAGGAATGCGGAAGTTACCACAATTCGAACAACAAGAGGCCAAATCTTCCATGGACTATCAATATTACCAATATGCAAACCTTCTCCGGGAAATGAACTGGTAATTACCAACAGGCCAGAGAAAAACCCAAAAAATAAAAGCATGGACAAAGCCACTCCCTTCATTCGTTTCATTAAGTAGTCACTCCTCCTCAACGACTGAAGACCCCAACTTGATTCGGCAACCACAATCACCGGAGCTAAAAGCCACTTCAATTCCAAATGAAGCAGAACGAAGACCAAAACAACCCCGAGAATCACAGAAAGCACAATAAAATAAGGCGAAGACACACTAATTTCAAATCCAAGAAGCTGAATTCCATTTATACCGAAATACAAGAACAACGCGAAAGGGAGAAGGACCCCCAAAAAGATAATTCCAACAAAAGAACCAGTGATCAAAAGGGGAAAGAAAGAAGTGAAAGCAGATTTGATTGAAGACCAAAGCTTTACAGGTCTACCGTAGAATCCATGAATAACACTGTAGGTAATGGAAGCTTGGGCGAAAAGTGAGAACGTGCTGGTAAAGAGTGATAAGAGAAGAGAGAGGATAATAGTATCTGTGGTGAAAAGATTTGACGGGTCATCTTGATAAAAAGTACGAGAGAGGAGGGTTTTGGAGCCTCGAGAGGAGAATTGAGAGATGATATTTTGGATGGTGGGGTAGACAGAAAGAAAGAAAGAGGGAGGGAGGATAAAGAGGACAGAGAGAGCCAGGAAATGGCGGGAGTGAGCTTTAATTATACGTTGTGATTCTGATAACACAGAGCAAAGGTTTGCTGCTGATCCCATGGTAAAGAGGGAGGAGGAGGCTGGTCGTGGTTTTTGTCTTGTTTTATGGGACGAAGAGATGGATTTGTTCCGTCTTTTTTTCGTGTGTATGTCTACTCTGGAGAGATCGAATACTTATAAGCCGGGAAGTTATTTCCGGTCGTTTACATTTGTGTTGCTTACTTGAGATTGGAGATTGGATAAAGCAGCACAAACCATTTGATCATCAAAAAATTTCCTGCTCGTGATCAAACGGCTAACACCAATCAAACTAGATTGGCATGAGGGGACGGGACGGTGTATGAGTTGGCGTTCTTTCTATTCCGTTTAAATAGAGGAGGGTAGCTAATTTTTTTTAAAAAAATTATATATCGATATAAAAAATAATTTATGGAAATAATATTAATACCTGCAAAACTAACAAAAAAAAATAAATTTCTTTGGATAGACTATTGCTAGCTTGATGGGACGTGTCCAGACATTTATAAGGGCATGTTGGATTGGATGATCATGCAATTCATATGTATCCTGCTATTTATGAAAATAAATAAATTAAGGCAATTATTATAGTAATTTGAAACTATTGTGAGTATAATAAGAAAATTTCAAATATGTAACTCCAACCTGGTAATAGCGGGTTTTTTTCCCCAGATATCTCGAGTTTAAATATAAAAAATAATATTTTTTTTATAATTTGTTCTGACGGAAATACATCCAAAACTTTATTAAAATATGATTGCATATAAGGTCAACCAATTGATTTGAACAACAAGTTGATGATGCTATTTCATAATAAAATATGAAGTTACTGGATTGAAGGAATCCTCCAATCCTGACATTGATGGTGTGATTGGATAACTCAAAAACTTGTTTTTTTAGAATTTATTTTTCTTTAGATAAAAAAACTATCTTGATTGATAATTAATTAATTTAAGATCCACGTCAAGTAAAAGGCTTGCTTGATTCATTACAAGAAGTTAACCCATGAAAAGCTACCCGGCCCGGAAATAATCCAATTCCAGTGATAATGACGTTGAGGATCCTCTTGTGGAAATGAGACTTTTGCTCGGAATTGACGTGGATGAATGTTATTTGTCCACGTAGCAGTGATGACCAGGAAATCAACAAAAACAACTCGTCTTATTACTATCATCAAGAAGCATAAAGACCAGCTTCAATTAACAAAGATGTGGAAAGAGACGGGCCTTAGAAACCGTGTTGTTTTTTCCGATAATAATTAAAAAAAGAAGATTAAAGATGGACACAATACCTTGACCAAACTAAAGTTATAGCGAACAAGCCCAAGTCCAAGTCCAACGGGGAAGGCAAATGGGCAGTCAAAATTAAAATTTCGATTTTTTAGCTATTTTTATTTTTTTTTTATCTTTTTAGGGCTTCAATGGAGAGCTAAATGGATAGCTAAAATAGTAGCCATTCCTGCATATATCCCCTGCAGAGCCAAAAATGAACTTCAAACAGTGGCCCACTGGTTCTTTCATTTAAGACATTCGGAGGCTTATCAGGTCATCATTGTGCCACCTTAGGAGTTAGAGAGACCCTTCTCATCCCTTTCTCGGGTTCCATGTGACTTTGAGCAAGGTTTCCAGAAACTTTAATTGCATTACTAATTACGAGCACGCAGCAGAGCCCTCCGTGTATTCCACGCAGTCTCTTCTACTTTAATTAATCATTTTATTTAAAAAATTAAATTGTTAAATGAATATATATTATTTTTTAATATATTTTTTTATATAAATAAAAAAAATTATAATATATTAGCCATTCATGATATTAAGGCTCATTCAAATAGGGAGACAAAAATATAACTGTACTATATTTTAAAAAAATATCTCTCCGGAATAACTTTTATTCTTGGTGTACACATCAACAAAAAAATCACACATACACCATTCAAGAAGCCACTTTAAGGATTTGACTCTCTAAAATGGCTCTTGCCATTGAACTTGACTTTAGTCATAAACATAGACACAATAGCTTTACCGTTGACCAAGTGCTTTTTTTTTACATTCAAAATTGTTTTTTATTTTTGACTTTTTTTGTTTTAATTTTTTTTATAGAATTTTAAAATTATTTTGATGTGTTGATATCAAAAATAATTTTTAAAATATAACAAATATATATATTATTTTAATATATTTTTAAATATAAAAAATCACATACTTCTAAACACTGATATTGGGGCGTTTTATTCAGCATATAAAATATGCCCATGAAATTTACACTATTATAAGAACTTGACAAAAGGATGTAATTGATAATGAATGAAATCTAATCGATAACATTTATAGATTTGAGATGCAATTGGAAATTGTTTATAGTTTGGGGACTGAACTCTGGCTCCCATTTTTTTAAAAAAAATTAAACACCTTCACGTAACGCCCATCCAACGCAAGCGCGGGCTGCAGCTAAAAAAGCTCCAATGGTGGCATCTTCAACGTGCACACCTTAGAAAAAATGCCAACACCATGCATCCATGACCCACACACGCTTTTGAATCACCATTCTCTTCACGCCAAGAACCCACCGACTCTTCCTTCAGTATCAGAATCCCTCTCTGTTAATTCCCTCCAATTCCAACAATCATTCTGCAGTTTCCCCCATCCGATCTGTCCTGCCCATGTTTCTCTCATTTCCCTTTAAATCGAAATTTAAGTTTTGTTTCTTAAGTCACATTGTCCGGCACTTGTTTTAATTCAAGATCCAATACAGTGGCACCGTGTATACATTGAGTCTTGTTTCTTTATATTGTCGAGTCAATACAGATATTGATCAAATGGAGGTTTCTAGCGGAGCTTCTCCTAGAATGAATATGCATCAGCTACAAAAGGAGGGATCTGAAGAAACATATTTCCAGGATTTTGAGCTAGAATCATTTGATTATAATGATAGCCATACTCTTCAGTTCTATTCAATGAGTGCATTGGAGATCCTGAGAGAAACAGCGAGGATTCTCCGATGTAATTTATGGTCATTTATAACAATTGCAGCTTTGCTTATTTGTCCAGTATCGGCCATTCTTTTGTCGAATGTATTGGTTGATCATTCGATTGTTAAGAGATTGAGTACTAGACTTTTGCTAGTTGCAAAATCTAGTGGACTTCCATTGAGGCCTCTTATCAGACAGTTGTGTCATCGTTTTGCCGAGATGGCTGTTTCGTCTGCAACGTGTTTCCCGTTGTTTATTACCTTGTCTTTGCTATCAAGAGCTGCGGTGGTCTATTCTGTAGATTGCACTTATTCGAGGAAAGATGTTGATGGTTCAAAGTTTTTGGCGATGGCAAGTA
Organism: Salix exigua; assembly: GCA_032356905.1. NCBI lineage: Eukaryota > Viridiplantae > Streptophyta > Magnoliopsida > Malpighiales > Salicaceae > Salix > Salix exigua. The sequence continues at coordinate 4,682,781 of CM063595.1, read as the reverse complement.
AAATTTGGAGGAGGATTGTTTCGACGTATTTGTGGTCGTGTATGGTGATTGTCGGCTGCCTCACGTTATTCTTTGTTCTTCTTATAACTGTTTGTAGCACATTTTTGGTGCTCGGGTTTCGTCCGGAGTTAAATCTGTACGCTACAATGATAGTGGGAGTAGCTTTCTCGGTTATTTTTGCCAATGCGATTATTGTTTGCAATATTGCTGTCGTCATCTCTGTTTTGGTGGATGTTTCAGGGCCGCAGGCACTGCTCCGGTCCAGTGTTTTAATCAGGGGACAGACTCAGGTGGGTCTTTTAATATTTCTCGGATCAACAATCGGGATGACATTTATAGAAGGTTTGTTTGAGCATAGAGTGAAGACATTGAGTTATGGAGATGGGTCTTCCAGGATCTGGGAAGGTCCTCTCTTGGTTTTAATGTATTCATTTGTGGTGCTTATTGATTTGATGATGAGTGCAGTTTTCTACTATAGCTGTAGATCTCACGGCATGGAACCCTCGCATGGTGAGTGCCTGTCAAATTTAGAAACAGCTACTGTTTCTGCCGAATCCGCGGGCATCCCATGACTTGTTCTTGTAAATCGACTGACACTGTAGAGTTTTCTCCAGTTAGTGAAGGCAGGAATTTTATGAGAAAAATTATGGTTATGTGGTTGCTCTCTTTCTCTCTTTACTGGCAAGGAAGTCGCATGGGGACCTCAAAAGCCATTAGCATGCAAAGATTATGGCTGCTGCTAAACTCAGATGAATCTCTGGTTTTCTGTAGAAATGTCACTGGAATGCGGAACATCACATTTTTTGGTATTCTGCAGGAGATAAAACAAATTTCAAAATAGGTATGTGAAGTTTGATGGGCACAGTATAGTTGTAAAACAATTTGATCCTTGGAGATAAACCTTCAAAAATTATAGTAACCTTTTCTTTTCATGATGTTCATTTCCTATTTGCTGCTTCATCTACCTTTCGACCTTTGCATATGCTGTCCTCGATCATGGATGATCAAATTTGTCTATGCTTATTCAACTGCAGCTATGAATTTGCTAGTGTATCATGAAAAGATTCACCACCTGTTATGGAACATGAATTACACTTGATAATTTAGTTCTATGAATTAATTTGTTCATTTTATTGGATGGAATTTCCCAGTTATACGCATTCTTTTCCGCGCAAGAACATGGTGCACAAGGGGGCTGACCTCCGACCATAAAGAAGGGATTGTGGACCAAATGAAATTCATGACTATTTTGCTCAGGATTGATTTCGATTTCTTTGACCTCTTGCCCAAGTCCGATTGACAGACAGACGTTTAATGATTGATGCATGGGATTGCGGGTGTTTATTTTTAAATAAAAATTTATATCTTTTTAAAAATCAAACATAAATAAAATCGTGATTAAAAGATGTTACTTTTCAAAATAATTTTTATTCAGAAAAATATCATGATTATATATATTTTTTACTTTTTATAAATTATTTTTAATATCATCATATTAAAATAATTTAAAATTATTAAAAAAAATAATTTAAATTAAAAAAATATTTTTGAAGCGCAGTAAACAAAACCTAAGTTTACTAACAAGATCGCATGTAATTGTAGCCATCTAACATATTACCATTTCAATATATATTTTTCTAGAAAACCTTCTTGTTTTTTCTTATTCAGTTGATCGGTGTTTTATTCAATAATCCAAGATTTTTACGAATCTATTTAATAAATCAATTTATACCAAGTTAATTTTTATTTAATTTTATTAAAAAATCATATTAGTAAGAGAATCTCAAGGTTTATCTTTTAGTTTAGATTTAGAGTAATTTGTGTTTGCGTTTCAAAAATAAGTTGAAAAAAAATATATTTTATTTTTATTTTATTTTCTTTGTTTTAAATTAATTTCTTTTGATATATATAGATTTTTCATGTGTTAATATAAAAATAATAAATATTATTATGAATCATTTACAAATAAAAAATATTTAAAAAACAATGTGATTATATTTAAAAAAAACCTTTAATAACATTATTTTTTAAAAATGACTGGACCTGAAAAACAGCTGCCAGCAGCGCGTGGTGTTATGACGCGGGCTGAGCTTTCCCTTGTAAAATAGTGTAATTTAATAACATGTAAGAAAAAAAAACTATAATATTTCTTCTTTTCGGTTGTAGCTGTGCCTCGCCTCGCGCCCATTACCGTACAAGCAGTAAGAACCCCGAACAGCTACGATTCATCCACTTCTTGTCAGCGTTTTCTACACACACACACACACACAAACACATGTATATGAACTAAACCTAGACCTTGGAAAAGGTGAGCAATTTTGTAATTTAACAAATATAATTCGTTTAACTCTTTTCGCTTTTTTAATTATACTAATCATTGACGTTCAACTCTATTCCATAAATTATTCTTTCCTGTCTAGCAACATGAGTGCATGCAGTTGAAAATGCGGTTATTCGAGTTTGTGCAGTTAAGTCGTTCGACAAAAAGCCTAAAAGAAAAGTTTGCTTGTTTCCTATTTGATTGAAATGCAGCAGTGTAGGGAGTTTTTTCGCTAATCAAATCGCCACGCATTTTTTTTTTATTTGGAAATGTAAATGCTGGTGGTATAGGTCAACCTTTTTTATATATATTTATGTGCAAGTTTGAGGAAGAGTGACTTCTTTAGTAGGACGTCTAATGAGCTTGGCTATATTTTGTAACAGGGATAATAATGGGCAGCTACATACAGGAAAAGATTCATAAATTTGAGCAATTTGTCGATGGCCATTTGAAACCACAGCTTGTTCGTGTTATTGCTGAACGGCATGGATTTATGTTTTCTTGTTTACTTATTTTCTTTTAATTATGGCTGCCACCTCTTCTTACCATTATTCTTATAACATAAGTTCCGCTACTGCTATTGTAATCTCAAAGTTTTCTACGTTTTAAGTGAGAATGAATGGGAAAAGAAGCTTAACTTTTTTTAACTATAGCTTACATCAAATGCTTATTAGCTTGTTGCTTCTTTAATTTGCTGGATCGAGAGCTCACTAGTAGAAAGGGATATTTAAAAATTACTCTTTGTTGAATGCTTGTTTTGTTGGATGCTTGTTTTGGTGGATGCTTATTAAATGTTTTTCATGTTCTTATTTTGCAGGGACAAGGTTTTTGAGCAACAAAAGATTTTGTATCCTTTTCATTCTGTTCATGTTTAATTTGAAAATAAATGAATAATGGGTAGTCAATGCGCACTTTCTTATAGCCAAAATATCCTTGCACACCTTGGACATTGAACTTCTTTCAATTCATTTTCACAGCTCATTTAATGATCCTTGATAGCATCAATGTTTTCTTGACTATATACTTCTAGCTCAGATTTGCGAATGAATATAGAGAACTTAGAGAAGAACAGTGTAACTAATCTCAGAACAATGGTCAACCTTGGCTCTGAAGTGTACATGCAAGCTGACGTGTAAGTGTTTGTTGCCTTGAAGTACTCTAGTTTCTATCAGTAGCTGCATGAGTCTTTCTTTGAACGCCATTTGTCATTTACATATTAGGCCGGATACACAACGCATATTTGTTGATGTTGGACTTGGATTCCACGTGGAGTTTACCTGGACTGAAGCTTTGAGTTTTATAGCGCTAAGGGAGGAAAAAATAGCAGGGTATGCAATTTCTCTCTGGTTAATCAAAGCTTTCTCTTAGCTTTTACTTAACAATTTTTTCATCACCACCAAAACTTTATGCCATCACATACCAAGGCATCAGAAAATATGTCAATGCACATGTTGCGGTTAAATATAAAATATTTTGCACAAAAAAACTACTCCCTAAATAACAAGACAACTTGCTGATGGCATAGTTGAGAGAACAAATCCTTTCTGGCTAGTATTGTCATGTGTTATCTAGAAGTAGTTCTTAATATATTAAACCTTATTAGTCATTACATATTTTGTCCATGGTACTGCCAAAATACAAAGAAAAAAAAAATAAAACAAAAGCTTGCCATACAAGTTCCCACATCTGAACTTGGTGTACACTATTTATTTCTAGACTCCCTTACAATAACTAAGAGAGGAAACAGAACTAAATCCTGAATTAATAGCATATATTGAGATCTCAAAGTTCCTCTGAGGCAGAAGGTGGCAGTGCTTGCCAGATTATTCTTCTCTTTGAACGTTTTGCTTGGCCTTGGCTACAGCAGGAGGGAGGGTAAAGGATGTTTAGGTGTGTTTCCCTTTTGCTTGACACATGGTCAGGTACAAGGATGAATTTAGGGGGTGGCTAGGGGTGGCCCTGGCTCTCCCAAAGTTTGATTTTTTCACAATCCCCCCTACACATATAAAGTTTTGAAGGCACTTTCATGAAATGCTCCCTCCCCTCAAAATCAAAATTGTACGTTATACCTCCCCACAGTTTGCCAAGTCTAGATTCGTCCCTAATCATGTGGACAACCTGTTGGCATTAATTATGATGAACCCTTGGGTGGGGATGCTGGGATAGGGCTACTTTTCTTTGTGATCGAATTATGAAAGCTCAATAACGGAATGAATGATCTTAAAGGCTTTTGCTTAATACTGTAGGGTACACCACAGGTCTCATCAATTACATGGACTGCACTTGCATCTTCCCTTTAGTTTCTTGTCTTTGTGTCAATGTCTTTGTATCATCACTCTTGCCATTGTGTTTGTCTGTATCATCACTCCTGCCATTTTCAAGTTCCGGGAAAATTTAGGGGTGTTTTGCATTCATTCCCTAGAAGGAAATTTATTCAAAACCTTAATGTTTCACTGAATTCGATTCTGCAGACAAATAGAGGAGTACACTCGCTTAATATCATCAATTAAAGCGAGGATCAAATTGGTAAGTTCTGTTTTAATGAAGGCTCATTTTTGTTCCAAGTTCTTGCTTTTTTGGAAGAAAAAAATCTCTCCTTTTTTCATCTGAATGCTGCTAAGAACTACTTTTAGTAGGTCCTTAGTCCTGTGCGTGTTTTTCACTTTCTTAAGTAGAAAGGGGCTTGAGGACGTATATTCTGCTCTTATTAACATACAAGGAGGGGTATGAAGAACATTACATTGACTATATAATTGCATTGACCTGTGAACCAAGAGCTTTTCTTGGGTGGGAGTTTTAACCCGACATGTCCACTGTGAAAACATTTGATACAACGACTTATTTCGTAGCATTTCTTGATAGTTTTTGGGATTTGAGAACTATATCATTGGTGGCGCGCAGGTCTGTGAGGGGATTCGAGAGTTGCTCCAACTGCCGGCTGAGAAATCTTTACCACAGCGTGTTTTTTAATATTTATGGGTTAAAAGTGTACTGCAACCAAATTGGGAAATTGATGGCCAAGAAAGGGAAAAAAAGATTCTTTCTGTGATGTAGCGGATAATTGTTTGGCATTGATGCTTTTCTGTTGCTTCACTTCTGTGAGTTGTCCCTTTTGCAGTGTTGCTGAATTTACTTTTAACTGCTAACATAAAGTAGAGGTAACTATAATTCGATACATTTATTTTGCCAGCAGGAATGCTGTAAAACCCATGCAGTAATTAAGAAAACAAAAAGGTCACATAATTATATAGATTTTTTTTTTTTGTAAATCAACACTTTAAAAAATAAAATAAATTTGGAATTAGCACGAGCAAAAAATTATTTTGAAAAATAGTACAACTAGGGATGTAATTACCAGGTATAGCATTTTAAACTGGGTATTTTAAGGCACCGTAAAATTATTATTTTTAATGTTTTTAAATAGTTTTGGTATGATCTTATAAAAAACTTATTTTTTAAACATATAAAATATTTTTTTGATGTATTTTTGAATAAAAAACAATTTAAAAAGTGACTGAGAAGGAGAAATGAGAGAAAAATCTTAGAGCCACAACACCACGAAAAGAACTTGGTTGGATTAATTTTAGGAGCATAAAGGAAAGCTAGCAGTGATCAGCGCACGCTGCCAGAGGCTCGTGTTGCCATTCGAAAGCAAAGATCATCTGCCGTCGCCTGGATCACGCACCAGCCTGGTTATGGGTTAGCACTTGGCAGTGCGACTTTTGTGGACATTAAAAACGTTCACTCGTTGATTAGCCGGCTATTTCTCCCACGAACAAAATTTTAACGCTTACGATATCAATTGGATCTGGATAAAAAAGTCTTGTACTTCAAGCCCAGGCCCGGAATGCAAAATCAGGCCCGTCTCTATTGTACTTTAAATTGCCGTGTATAAGAAAGAGCTTGTTGTTGGTTGCGACTGCTAATGGTTATATTTAAAATATAAAAATAATATTTTTATTTTTATAATAAATTTTTTATATTAACACATTAAAAAAATATAAAAAACACCTAAAACATTGTTTTCAAGAGTTTTCTTTTAAGAAGATAAAATCATGAAACACAATTTCTATTGATAAACAATGTTATTGAAAACAATTCATAAACAGGCCATTCTTTTATTTAAATTGCAAATTTAATTAATTTTGATGTTTTGCATTACAGACCTGGATCGTAGGTAAATAAAATTGATCATGATGGATACTTTTGAGATTTTTATATGTAAATATGATGATTATTGAAGATTTATATTATTATTAACTTTAAAACTAGTGAAATTAGTAGAGATGACTCAAAAATCATGTTAATAAAAAATAAGTAATTTAAATTAATTTCACATAAATATGAGATGGTGCACAGTTGACTGCAAATAAATTTTATAGTAGGATGCCTGAATTCATCTGCTACATCCGGAGCAAGTGTCGCTAACATTCTCGTTTAAATATCTAGGAGCAGCATAGAGGAGTAAGGAAAGGAGGTGGTGGTGAAAAAAAGACACAGAAACAGTCCTGAAAAGGCTTTATTTTATTTTTCTTTAGGAATCCAAAACTTTTTACGTAAATTGTCGTATATAAAAAAGAATTAATGCTATTGAAAACATTTTTTTATATATTAAAAGACAAAATCATAAATAGGGTAGACATCTCACCGTTCAATTTGCATAACAGGTGGGGTTGAAACGCAATCTTTTGCCGAGCATGACAAGAGGAAATATCAGCCTTTCAAAATAAAACCAAAACCAAAGGAATTTTGTGTGGGCCCAGTCTCGTGTTGGGCCTAGCCTTTTCCCAGTTACGTGGGCCATGCAGTACCTGTAAAGTATCTCTATTTCTGTCTCTGATGGGAACTGAAGCTATTGATATGACGAGTGGTTGGTTGGCATGGCCATGGCAATGGTTTACACTTCACGCTGAGAGTGAGGCATTGCTGAAAAGACAAAAAGGAAAATAGAAAGTCAGGCTCCGGCGTCTTCAGTCTACGACCCTTATTTTTCTCTTGGCTTTGACTCCTATTTCCCTTCCTTTTCTCTGCCTCAGCTCAGTATTGTTCATAATCTCTCCGTTCTGTCAATCCTGACGGTCAAATGAGCTGGTTCTTACATGTAACCATTCTTTTTCCGGGGCCCACCACTTTATTTTCCCATGATTTTTATTAGTATTTATATGTTGTTTGTTCTTTTAATGTCTTCTGTAGCTCTTGAGATTGAAGAAGCATTTCTCATATAAGCCATACACTGATCGCTCAAGGTAAAGCATGTCTCTGTATGCAGCCAAGTGAGCATAGAGGCTGGAGGCACCGGTGAAACTGGATCGGTAGGCCTCACAAATGGTGGCGCCAGTCGTAAGCCACCTTCTGTAGCTCATCGGAAGTGAATTTGTTCTCATCCCACAGGACATGGTAATGTGCTGGCCTGCTTGTACCTTTCACTCCCCGGTGGCTGCATAGATAGAAGTCAAATTCCCTTGGATGTGTAATCAGCGTCCACAACAGTTCCAGGTGGGTATATTTTCGACAGAAAATTGGATCTTAGTTGAAGATGGATCGATCTCGAAAGGAAAGAACCTTTGTGATGTCTCTCCTGGACTACTGCAGAAAAGAATTTTTTGCTGCAGACCAGTTCATGCTACCAACCACAGCAGCAGCCGATGGACTGATATCGTCGAGGGGGCGAGGATAAGTCATTCTCGAAACAAAAACACAGAAAATAAAAGGCTGATATTTTAACTGAAAAATCCATGTTGCAGGGACCTGTACCATTCACTTTATATTTCAGGTTCTCTTCAGTTTCCTGGATACCAAACATTTCCAGCTACGCGAAATTAGACTAAAAATACAGTTTTAGAGTGAAAAAAGATCTCCTTACACGCACTGAAAAAAATAACCAGGTAGGGACTTTTTAAAAATGTGTTTTCGACTGCCATTTCTCTGTGCTTTTGTTTTCTAGTTCGCTGACCAGTGGCAAGTAAAATGTAAAGGAGGGGAGCATACTATTAGATGAAAATAGCCAGTTGAGGCAAGTATTTAGGATGTCGTTGCAATCAATTGGAAAGTATGTACATGAATAAATACAAGACTAATATGTACTCGGATGTGCATCGGACGTGTTTTTCAAGGACACTTGCTATTTCCCTTGATAAAATGAAGCATATGGAAATGGTGGTTATAATAGAAACCACCACTACTATTCAGCTCAATAATGAACACAGTGTAAAGACAACCTCACATTGACATTTCAGCAGATGATATAAGCGGTCTGTTAAGACTGTCGCTGTCTGCACAGTACTGAATCGGCATTAGAGCTGGGTCCTGATAGGTGGTGACCAATTTATCAAAAAATTCAGACATCGTAGCATCATTTTGATCTTCCCTGTCCTTCTTTATCAGTATCTGAAAACAAATATCCAGGTCAAAATTCGGGTTGAACATTAGATGCAGAAGAAATCATGAGTACACTTTGGGAAAGGGTGGCGGAGAGGGGATGTAAGGATGAAAGCATAAGGATTGATATCCCCTTGGTCATGGCGTGTTGTAATAAAATTGGAATATCAACATACCTCAGCAGGATAAGCTTTAAAAAGAGGGAGGAAGCGTTTCCTGCAGTACTCATTAAACAGAAGAGTGAGAACTGGAAGAGGTAGGATTAAGGTTGATGCGAGAGGGAGCTTCTTCAGAGAAAAAATTCCCACTGCAATCACGTGCATGAGTACCAGAGAAAATATCACCAAATTGTGCACGATAGGCCAAAACTTCCCTGCAGTTTCATACTTGGGAGCGTATACATTTATGAACTGCATCATAAATTTGCAGAGTATTAAACTTTTTCCAAAACCTGTATGTAAAACTAGCACTAACATAAAAATCTTTACTATGGAGCAACGCAGAAATACAAAACGTAAAAAGCATGGTCCCTTCCTAAACTTTTAGCAGCCTAAACTGTCTTAAAATACTGTTCATGTAACAGTTTACAGTCCTAAACATCTCCTGAAACTCAGATCTACAACAGCCCTCAAAGTGATCATACATCATAATGAAAGAGGAAAATTTACACAAACTCACACTTTCATTATGATTATTATATTCCCTATATCTGCTACAAACAAGAATGAACTAAGACCACAGTGGACTCTTACTAGCTGATACGGCTCACCACATTTTTTAAGTGGTAATCTTTGGTGATAAAAAAGGAAATGCCCCTTCTTCATATCTCCCTAGATATAACTACGAAACATGTATTTTTACTCATTCTGTAAACATTTTAGTGTTTCCATGCTTTAACTGTCTTTGACAACGGTAAAATTCTGAAACTACACCACAACAAAACAACCTGCCCTAATATGATATATTTCAAAGTCGAGAAATTATAAAAAGCAAGATAAAAAAAGGAAAAGAAACCTGGTTACGGAAGATGATGTATGCAAGACAGAAGTACACCAGAAGGAAGGGCAAAATGACCGGAGCTAAGAAGAAATATGCAATACCAAGAAGTCCAAAGAAAAGAACCCTGGGAATGTCCCTGTGATAAGGAATTGATGGAACTTCAATTTCATCATCTGTACTCGCAGCACAACACTTTGTCATTAGACTGCAAATTAGAGGGATTATGCGAACAAGTTCTGATGCAGTGCTTGTCCATCCAGATGTGACAACATAAGCAATGAAAAATGATGCCTACACAAAATTAAAAAAATAAAATTACACATCCTTGTTATATGCCGCAGCAATTTTTCAATCAGAAAATCATCTAGCTGACATAAATCTCTTAATTGGCTATCACTCCTCATAATGGAAGGCCACCAAATATGTTTCACTTCTCATTCCTTGAAGAAGCTGTATTAAGCACTCAAGTTTACAAAAAAAATCACTTGATTGTCTTTTCAATATTGATAAAGGAGGGGAGAACAATGCAAGATATAATTGATGGAAAGAATGAGTGTTCAGCAAACATGTCAGGTTTTTCTGCTACAAAACACACACAGACTCACACTCCTCTCTCACATATAAAAATTGAAAATTCTGCTATGAAATTTCAGTAACATATATTCACCTGTGCTGGAACAACAGCAGCCAATTTTGAAGGAATATTCTTGGGATCAAGAAAAATGGAAATCCGATATAAGACGGAACCGGAAAATACAGTGGCAAAGAAGATGTTCCATATTGTGAACCAGAGTACTTTGTTACATGCACTCCTCTCTATCTCACTATGAGAAATATATCCTTGAATGGAGGAAAGGAACTCCATGATTGGGGGCACGATCTTTAGGAACAACATAAGAATCAGACTAGGAAGATATCCTGTAACTATTTGACTAACAAATGCTCTGCAAGTAAGATTCAAAAAATTTAATGTCTTGCAAAAATCCAGCTGTAACAGAGTAATTCTTATTAATCACCTCAATGATATGTGTCAAATAAGATAAACAAATGTTCTAATCTGGAATGAAATAGCGTTTGAAACAGATTTCTTTGTTTGGCATGTTTCAGATATGCCCCCGGTCAATTTGGTAAGAATATCCACATGAACTCCATGACATACATTGAGTGACATGGCATAACATTGGACTTCAGACGGGTCCCACTAGAAAGAGCTGATGCAGTTCATCAAGGAAGTGCTTTTCTTACAAGATCATGAGAAGGCGAACTTAATGCACTGATTATGAATAATCTAATGGCAGCTTATAACACCAAATGCAACAATAACAATAAAAGCATCCAATGTATAAAAAGAGGGTTCCACAATGTCAATAGAGGATCCCTAGACAAATTACATATGAAAAATTCTGAATTATTTCATTAATGTTGTTTAGTATAGATCCATAAAATTCATAATCATGGTGAAATCCTATCACATTGACATTCATGAAATGCATACCAGAAGCAACCACCTCGGAATATACTCTTAACATACCAGTCACCATTCTTTGTTGACAGTACCAATTTCAATTTATAGTGGGAGAAAAGTAGAAGGCAAGAGAGTGGGGGAGGGTCTTCAGTAAAATAGCAGCGACAGAAGCAGCGATGATAATTAAAATGTCAAGAATGATATGATGTAAACTCTGGTAAGACAAGGACTTAGACCATTGCTTACATGGTTAGAATGCTTTTGAGGAATGGAAACCAAACTTCCAGCTGACTCAGGTTAGTGAGACCTTGTACAACTACAACAGGAATAAGGAACAAAATTGTAAGAAGAATACACGCAACTACAACCGCAAGCTTAGAAATCCATCTTCCCATGAATGATGAAGAAAAAAAAGGCCAAAAGACGTCATTCGGTTCAGGAGCTTCTTCTGTGAGCCAATGTGTGGGGTTGATTGATTGTTGCATGTGGAAAACATTGGAAGCATCATACCGTGTCTTGAAGGACACAAAGGCAGCTTGAGTGTCCTTTTACAAGAGAAACAACGTAAATTAATAGCATTCACAACACAATACCAAAACTGTTAAAAAAAAGACAATCTTAAGAAATTATTCAGAATGTGTGGAAATCAATGGCAAAAAAAAATAAAAATATGGGCATCAACTTGATTTTGGAAAGCTAGGTTTTTGTATCCATCCTATACCTGAAGATGATGAGTAAAAAACTTATTATGAAACATTCCATTCAGAGTACAGTTACTGCCACCATGAGACTTGAAGTACTTCAGAAAAATGGTGTACTGGTAAGGTTCAGTTATAGTGCTCTAGAGATGTGACGAGCATCTCTGGTATGAGCAAGCACAAGAATGTCATCTCCTATGGGGAAGTGGGTTGAAGGAGAGCGTAGATATCTTTCTTTGAGGTGAGGAGGGAGGGGAAAGGGCAGGATCATAATTTTTCCTCCTCCATAAGCTCCAAAACTGACAGAAACATCCAAAAACAGATTAATCCAGAGTTATGCTTCACCATTTTGACTTGGGTTATTCTTCTCCAAGTCTTCGCATTTTTCTACAGCAATATTACAATTTCAAAATCTTCTTGGTCTCCAGTAAATTCTTAACAGGAGAAGAAAATTCATCAATCTTTCTTCCTTGTTTTATCAGGGAAAATAATTATGTGAACCAACAATTTCATGCAAGCATAGCTGCCTTTTCTTTTTTGAGAAAAAATAAATTGTACTGTAATGCTGTAACTGTTTTGATCAATCAAAAAAACTATTTACCAAGATACATGCCAAAGCATTCTGCAACTTGCACATCTTAGAATGTTACTAAATTTGATACTTGTGATGCACAACCAAATTTAAAGGATTTGAACACCTTCAAGTATGTTTTATGGTTATTTGAACTGTTGAATACGATTTAAATTTGATAATTAAGAATGTAAATGGAATTTAAATACAACAGAAAGGATTAAAGTGAAAAGAGCACTGCATACTTTTGCCAATGATACTTCAGATTGCTCCAATCTCGCAGTCTGCTCTATGTCTTCAAACCTTTTCCCATAATGATCCAAATGATCAACCTTTTGTCCAAACAGTCCAGCTTGCTCACATTTCTGCTCAGATGGTTCTGATTGCAAGTGAAGAAGCCTCTTGTATAATTGCTTTGCATCATTCTGAACCCACAAGAAAAACAAAGGAAATAAATGTGAAGTAATCTAAGGGGAGTGGTGTTTCACCGATTATCCATTCTGGTTTTTAATTTAATGGCTAAATTACTCGTCAAAGAACAGCTCACTTTTTTTCTCTTGCCATCGCTCTGGGACGTGACCTGAATTCGTTATCGGGCTTCTTGGAATAACACCGAATGGCCTTAATATTTTTATTAGTTTTGTGATTCCGAAAATGTTTAGCAATCAAAGAGAACTAGTAGGAATTCGATGTAGCACATTAATGTTTCCTACAAAGAAAACAGTGTATCAAGTTCAAATATCACCTATTAAACCAGGAGTAGTTTTGAAAGGAGTTCATCATTACAATCTGACCTAGGATACTAGCATCAGGTTTTCTACAATTTTGGAGAATACTTACCACCAAGAAAAAGCTTCATAGCTACTTTCCCTGGAAAATTAATATTTTTTCAGCAGTTTTGCAACCCTGATGTGCATAAAATTAGTCTGATTCTCAAATTTGAAAAATTCTAAATTTAAGGTTAAACTGATTTTTAATTGAGATATTTATATGTATGTTACAAGTTAAAGTGTACACGCCATTTAACAATTATCAGCTGTTATCTGGGAGTTAGAATCCACGTGACTCAAGGGGACTGACTTTCACAAAAATTGTAGTTTGCAGGGAATTTTTTATATAAAAAAAATCTTGTTTCAACAAGTCCTTAAGAAATTCTCATCATAGATCTATATGCAATAAATGATTGAACAACCCCACCCCCCATTATCCCAAACAAAACAAAAAAATCACTCATTTTTCGTTCTGTTACTCCTTTTTATGTCCAAAACAGTGGCAAGAGAAGTCTTCGACTTATGACCATATAGATTACAGGTTCTAGGACTGAAAGCTTGCTATTTCAAGGAAGAAAAAAAATAACAGAAAGGTGGAACCTTCTACAAATTTCCCTCTCAGAATTCTCACTTTGTTTTGGTTTACGACTATAATGATGATCTTATCTGCCTATCACTGTTATAATCCACCTCCTACGTCTGTAAGTGCAAGGTCTCATCCTAGGGCCTTAGTATAAAGCAACACGATCATAGAGTTTTCCTTTTCACTACTGCTTTTGGAATCAGCCTAATAAACCATATCTCAAAACCATTTAAAGGAGAGATAAAAAATTAATTGTAAACAATGGTGACAAAGAAAAGGACATGTTACTTACAATGAGACTCTGAACTTTGCTAGTTCGACGAACAATTATATGTGACAGATATGTGGTAGGGTAATACGCAGTAAAGAAGCTCTCAACACTGTCACTGACACTGCCTCCAGCTGAGACAGGGATGTTGCGAACTAAGATGGTGAACTGATGTGGCTGAGGTCTGGATGAATAAAAGTACGCAATCCTTTTTGAAGAAATATAGTTATATTCCTACATAATCAAATACACATCAGAAGCTGTTTATGTATCAAGAAATAACTTAATAATATATTTTGATAGTTAATTAAGCAAGAGAATTATGATCGACGCCCTGCTAAGTTATTAACAGTTTCCTTCCCATGTGAACAGTAAATATAGATCTACACTAAAATATATATCTGATTATCACCTGACCATCAAAATGGAAAATACTGTCACAGTACCAGGAAAAAGACTTTGGAGGTGGTCAAATTCTGCTAAAATAAGAATAGACAATAAGCTATAACTGCACAAAATGGAACTTACACGATAAAGTAGATAGCAGGTGAAAATAGTGATAGCATATACAGAGGAGAAGTGAATCCATAACCTGCAAAAATGGACAAAATGCGTGAGTTTCTATGCCCTCTACACACTAACTTACACATTAGAGTAGATAGCAGATGAAAAAAGTGCAATATATACAGCAGAGAAGTGAATCCATAACCTGCCAAAATGGCCAAAATGTGTGAGCTTCTCTGCACAACACACACTATCCTACCACAAGAATACTACAGTCCCTGATACTGTGAACATTGGACAAGTTAAGAAGTTAATTCGTTTCCAGACACTCACCAAGCCATAAATATGCGAATATTTTAATGTGAAAGCGAGCCATCTCACTCATATTTACTTCGAATTACCCATGTATATAAGTTATGTATCGTTTTTAACAAGTGGATTCTTATTTTTGGTTGAAAACCATTTAACATTTCTTGATTAAATTGAATGTTGGTGCTGATTCAAGTTATAACCAAATCTGCAGATGAAACTTACCACTTTGAGCCAAGATTTATATTTGAAATGGTGAATACATCCAGTGAGTTACTATACAAATCAGCAAAGTCAATTTGGTGAAGCTCGGTCCCCGAACAGTTCACTGGAAGAAGAATAAATATCCCTATTATCCCAGCGAATGAAAATACTTTCAAACTGCAGAATTCAGATAGAGCAAATAAGGCTTTGTTTAATAGAAAATAAAAGGCTTCATCAAGAAGGACTATAATTACCAGAAAGTTATAGTTCGCATATACACCACAGCGTCCAGGCCTGAAGAAGACAACATTTCCTCTTCCGATAGCTTCCATGCCTTGGGCAACCAACCAGTAGATGGTATAAGCCTTTCAAGGTTGAAACGGCTTCTACGTTTAGAATTCCCTTCCGCCAGCAAGCGCGGTATAAAAACTTCATAATAACCTGGCTGTTTCTTCAGTATAGAGTACAGCACGAAGAATAGAACGCATAGAGCAGAGTTTATCCCCACTGATGTTAGAATAGCGGAAACGAGCATTTCAGCATACCAATCTCAAAACCTCCACAAACATGAACGAGATCCTCAACTGCAGTGTGAATAGGATAAATATTTAACACCCCTGAACGGATTGCACTCTATTCACAGTTAAGAAATGATAATCATTTTACATCTTGTTACTTCAAATTAATCACTGCCTCTCTGGCTCTCAGTAGAAGCTAGCAACGATTGAGAAAAAAATCTCACGCAAAGCTCAATTAATTTGATTTCTTTCTGTATGTTAATCAAGAGGTGGAGGATGATGCTCCAGATAAGAAAAGAAAAAAAAACTGGAAAATAGAAAGCAAGAAAAACGTCGGTCGAGAAAACTCACACCTCGTGCGGTTTGGATTTGGCTGCTCGTAAGAGAAGCGAAATGCTCTGCTGGATCAAACAACTACTCTAATGAGTGGTGCGATCGAAAGTTCGCAGCAGTCGAGCACAGACTTGTAGTGGTAGAATTCGGTGCTGTTTTGCAGAGATTGTAGTGGATGGCTAGAGTCGATAGACCGGAGTACTGAGACTGCTTATTTCAGTCTGCTGCACTGAGTGATTACCGGAAATACCCCTGGTGGTATCATGTTATTTGCTTGTTTCAGTACGGGAATAAGAGGGCAGATGACGGACGATTTATTCGTTATGTTTGTTGGAGCGGGGCAGGGATGATTCGGGGATTTACGGAGGAAAAGGAAGGAACGGTTGGCAGTCAGCGTCTTTGAAAATGCTACTATTTACTCCATGTGCTTGTGCACCGTATAATTTCCCTGATACACGAGTAGCAAGCTACCCCACGCGACAGGTTTCTGGAGTTTCGTCGTTAAGCAGCCACGTGTTTCTGTAGTATTGAAACACGCGGTTATATAAGATTGGAAGCCTGAAATTTCTTGTCGGGTCAATTGTTTTTATTAAAAAAACTTAAAATAATATTATTTTATAAAAAGAAAAATTAAAACTTACCAGTCAATGTACATGTTGACTCTACCATCTCAAATCCGGGATCTTGGATCTGCTCTTATAGTTGTGGAGAAAAAAATATTTAGATTCTTCGAAAGGGTAGAGTAGGAAATTACATGTTGCAGCCTTGCAGGATTAAAAAAGAAGAGGTTGTATAATTCTTGGACTTTTTAAACAAATAAAATTACTTTCTATATTTAAAAAAGTTAAATATTT